>DWEI01000652.1:0-20342 GCA_018245875.1 Mysoria ambigua
GTCGGGCACTATTTGATTTTTCTAATTTAGATTTTCTGATTGTGGCTCGAAGTCTGGATAAGTGCCCAGTTTATACACGAAATACGCGTAAATGTAACTGATGGAACGTGGAAATGTAGGTACTAAACTCTTCTGCCTACTTCTTCGGGAATTACGGCGTTAAGTCACGTATATACATATACGTAAATATATACTTATTTATACATTTATTACATATTTTAAATATTATGTAAATTCTGAATACACATATCGAAATGTTTTACATTTATCAGGTAAAACTTGGTTATAAAGTTTGTAATATTAAATCTTTTAAGATGTACTATTTTACAAGCCGCAAATTAGGAATATAATATTTGGATGCTTAGAAACTCCCACGTCGCTGTCCTATTATGGACCTTTTTCCCAATTCATTTTATTCTACAATATTTACAAAAAGTTACTGAACCAAGTTGCGTTGTTTTAAAACCTCGCTATGTACCTTCGTAGCAGTTTATTGACCTTCGCTTTATCTCACTTGAAGCGATATGCCACCCGCTGCACTTGCCATTGGAATAAGGACTAAGTTTCCGTCCAAACAAAGATGCGGTTAGCTTTTATATCTTAAAAAAACCCTTTCCGCGTACGTTGTTTTCTGAAACACCACTTAAAATAAGACGAGTTCTTTAACGGTTTTTCGCATAAATTTCAAAAACTTAATACGACCATTTTATAGATACGTAGTCTTCAAAATAAATAATTCCTTAAAATAACAACGCGTGACCAATATTGTTCTGTAAACAAAATATAGGCCACCCTAGGGGAACAGTAAAACACTCAAGCAATAAAATATGTCTATTAAGATGCACTAGGTACTTTACAATGTTAGCTAAACATGAATACAATGAAATAATCATAAATATGCACTCAGCGTAATTTCATACTTAATTACACCTTGCGCTGCTACATGTAATAGTAGGTATAGTGCTTAACGATTGCTTACAAGAATATATATTTATATTCGGTAATAGGCATGGCAACCGCAAATAACCAATGGCCGTTTGAAATAGCGCTTACGAGACATATATTTATAGTCTTTATTTCTTATATATATATATGATTATTATTTTTACATTCCATTGCACTTGTTACTACATACGCCTATGTATATCTGTAGCAACATATCAATGTATGGTACGTTCGACTACTGGTGAGCGAGGTCGGGGAGGCTGCGCAGGAGATCACGCAGAGCTGCCAACATTGCGCCCCGATCACGAGATATCTTTCGTCTTCCTTATCATCAGCTGATGATAGTGTAAATAACTGTGGCACGATCTGTCCATTCGGTGTGGTTATTTAACGCGGGCCATTTCTCAAACTGTAAGTATATATGTTCTGTGTAAATAAATCACATTTTTGGCACAAGGTTATTTAGACAATTTGTTTATTGAGTTATGTTTAACCGTCGAAACGAATTTCAAGACAATCATTTCTCGGAGTTCTGAAGACGTGTAATTAGGGAGTGGAATTCTCAACATTAAGGTAGCCGTAGTGAAATCTATCCAGGCATATATTAACTAGACAGAGTTTGTGGTGTTTATAAGAATATTTGCCAGAGTAGATCGCTATTGGAAAAATGGTTGTAATGATCGCATCGCATCATGAAGTCGCGCGGTCACATGCTCGGGGGCACCAACATAAAGAGAGAGAGCGACCAGTTTGATTTTGCGCGTGCGCCGCGCATAACGTGTGCTGGTGCTATTCTGTGTCTACACGAAATACGATAACTGGTGCGTTATTATCCATATTTAAGTTAAAATTACCCAATCCCCCAATTAATATGACTTCAATTAAACTGTAAATACCTTCCATTAACCTGGTAGTTACATTAAACGGATACGTGCCGCAAGTTAGCGGCTGTTAAAATATTTCACTATGTTTCGCCGAGTTTTATCGCTCGCGTTTCTGTTCTAACTTAATTTGAAAAATATTGTAATTTTTACTTTGTCGTACACTTGAAAGTTTTTTAAATTAAATTTTGTTTATATTGTCCTAATATGTATACTAGAAACTAACAGCTTCCTGTTCAATTTATTAAACTTCTTAAGTTCTATACCTATATCTATAATAAATACGTTCGATAGGCATTTTATTATAAGTTCAATTATTATTCACGGGTTGCATAACGGCTTGCATTGGGTACTAGCTTGCCTGTCTTCTTTTTGATACTCAATTTACCTATGTACCTATATGCATCCTTAAAACAATAATGTTTTTAAATTTAAAAAAAAATTAAAAATTTATTTTTAATAAATTATATAAGTGAACAATTTTTCTTATATTGCCTACTTTGAATACTTGTCGGTAATAAAGGTATCATTTACAACTCAGTCGAGCACTCGCAATTGTTTGCTTAGCAGACTTGTTTTAATAAAGAGCACACTCTTATCAGCGACATAACGTTTACAAATGAGTTTAAAAATGAAAACCTTTCTAAAAATGTATGCCTGCTTATCATGTTGCGTACATTATTTCTGGTACTTAGTTTAACCCGTCTAGAATTGCAGTAGTAACTTTCATAAAAACAAATATTAATTTATTCGTTTATAAATGATATCTATTTGTTTAACACAGTTTTATGCAAAATATGAGATGTTTATATTGTTGTCCATTTCGATCTTTATTTAACATATTGACCTATTATTTTCAACAGCGTTAGATACAACTCTTTTAACAAGTTTTATTCTTTAAGTGAACTTTAAGGGCCATTATTTATAATACAATTGAAATCTTTATTCCATCAGTAATTCATAGTAATATCAGTATTTCCTATTGTGCATATTTTTGTACCTCAATTTCACTACTGTATATATATTAAATAGTCCAAACAGAACAAACTAAATATTTAATTTTTACGAAAGACAGTCCCGAATTGTTTGATATTAGCTATAACATAAAAAAATATAACCCATGTGCCCATGAGAACCTATATTTTCTTATAATAAATCAGTATCATACAGTAAAACAAACCCACTATTGGTATTCTTTTATGAAACGTTAGATAACACTCAACTCAAGGATCACGTGCAGATTTCACCGAACCATCATCTAAAGATAATACTGTACGAACTTGAGATAACGTTTAAATTTCTTAATCTTAGAGATCAGTCTGCCACTTGCCGTATCAATATTACACATAACCGACCCGATGAGTGTTAGAGCAGTGAGTAAAGTATTTTTTTGCGTATGAGCCATCTTAATGCGGACCTGTTTATAGTAAATCAACTGTAATATAAGTGTATTGTACCAAATAGAAAAGAAAATATTATTATCAATTATTAATTAAAGGATCATCATAATCAACCAACTTGCATGTTAAGAGAATTACGAATTTAGAAGAAGCACGGCAGATCTGGAAGGATTTATTTGATATGGTGCTATTTGCATCAGTGTCCTCTGCCTACCCCGTAACATCTGATGTAATAATAATAATAACATTGTGCAATATACAACCCGTACATGAGAACTTGAGATCAGTTCTCGACGCTACTACAACAAAGGATTTGTGCAGTACGAAAAAAACGTATTATATTTTTTAATCGATTCTAAAAGGGTATAAATAAATATATTAAGATTAATGAAATAGTATATTAAACCATCGAATAGATTAGATAATTGAATACGCTGATTTATACTTTTAAAAGAGAGTCCCAGTAATTATGTTCTCAAATATGTATATGGACTTTTTTAAATATGTTAAGTCAATTAGTAGGTATCTGATTATAATACTTTCAAAAAATATTTTTTTTAAGCTGTGTCTAATGATTTAGCTGTGTCTAGTGATTTAGCTGTCAGGTAACATTCTAGTTGTCCGGTCTAGTCAGCTACAGCTGTTCGATTGTTACGTAACTTTATTGAACAGTTGCGATTTGCCTACATGTTGCGAAACTTTCTAACATGCAAATACAGCAATATGTTAGATTACTTACCAATGTCATGTAATTACCAATGTTATTTAGTACTTACCGATTAAAAATCTCCTGTCCGCAACATGTCTTTTTACGCAAGGACGCATAGACAAATATACGTCATCAGTTAATGATTAGCACTTAACTATCACAACGATATAACAATAATTAACGTATTGTAAATTCGCGTGCATCGATGTGAATAAAATTTGTTTGACATTTTTTAACCTGTGATTTTTTTCGGGATAGATATACGTAACCCCGTGTCGGGTGTCATTAGATTTTTTTAAACTCAAAATTACTAGTAATAGCTGGGAGCCAGGATGTATGCCAATAGGGTCACCTCCCGTTTCTGAGATGAATAACCTACGAGGTATAACATAAAAGTTGGAAATAAAAGCGTAATGTTACACTGTGCTACGTAATATTATGATGGAATGCCTTATATCAGTACCAATGAATTGTGTATTCCACCCAAATATTTGTATGTGGGTACTTCGTGTATTTACTGTTTTTAGTAATTATCTGTAATTATCAGAATGAGTAAGACGAAGTGTGTCTAGTATCAGTACTGCTGACTAACATTTTAAAATAAATATTGGACTATCGCGCGGTTTCGTCGTATACATGCTTAATCAATACATGAACAGTTTCCACTATATGTGAACGGCAATTTCAATTCCACATAAATATTCATGAAGCCGCTGATGATCTAATACTTATACACGTATGTAACGATTAATTCTAATATTAACTAAACATTATATACATTAGTCTAAATATATGGAACAATTGGTTATTTTAATGGCGTTAATAAAAACGATAATAATTAATGTAAAATTAGAAGCGTTAGCAAGTCAAATCATAGGGTGTGTAATCTTTCAACGCATAATATTATCGTAAAATTTAACGTGTATCTGACCTGACAGTACATACCACGACCTCATGCTGAGATACCAGGGTGTCATAGGAGGCGAATAAATCTGACGTTAACACACGATCGCGTGGCCTACGTCCAGCTACATGCTCTGGGCGCGGACGAATATCGGCGTAGGTGTCGCGAGAAGGGATGCCTGCCTCTGGTATCAGGAGCAATATCCCCGTAGGGTATATCTGTAAATAGCAGGAAATTTAGGAGTATGATAATGATATTAAAACGAAGCCGAAATAAGTTAAGACATAATTGGAGCTATTCCTTTATCAGTAACCGTTACATTTAGAAATTACTTTTACTTACTACCTTTGGCGTACAATTTAACGATTTAGTAGTTTCTTAATGACATTTATTATGCACCTAAATAGTATCAAACTAATATTTTCTCTTAGCCTTTGACGCAGTCTGTGCGGATAGCCCAGCGCCATAGCACAACTTAAGCCAGAGTATTTATTATACATACACTTAGTTGCATCTACGTACATACGTCGGCAATATGTTGTTTATCGCCAAAAATCCATGCATTGGCCACGTAAGCTCACTAAATTTAGTCGGTTTACCTCTTCCATTTCATTTGTTTACGACCCACCGAACTTTTCGGGGTACGATAAATAATTGCACAGTGGATGTTTCCATTTGAAACTCGACGCTTTGTTTGTGTTGGAGCACACCAACATGTACATGTAGATGCCCAGTATATCTATATCCTCGTTCATTAAAGCGTAGAGCGATTGTATAATTGGTCTCGTTACTGTTAATATGCTTAAAATAAGGCGTGAAAATGCGGTTAAATTAGACAAATATGGTATTTTTTAATACCAAATCTAGCGCCCTTTTTTAAAATTATATATTTGTTTTATATTACTGATGGATATCGACTGCTGAATTGGGCCCTGAGTTCAATTCCCGTGTCGCGTACTTTTCAGTTTAATAACTTGGATTGTCTCGTTGAAATTTCCATTATTGGCTGGAAGTCTGGAACTAAGGTGACCCCCTATACTATAGAGTAACGTAAAGGTATTTAGTAGCACCTATGTAGCAGAGAAGTGTACTACACTCTTCTGCCTACCTCTTCGAGGATTAGCTGAGATTTGAACCCGGGACGTCTCGATCGGCTGTTGGGTTTGGAATCACTCAACCAGCCAGGCACTCAAACTGCTTTCAAGCTATCCAAAACATAAATATGCTCTATCAAATTTCGCACAAGCAGATGATGCCTAGTAACAATCCAATTGAGGTATTACCTATTTGTGATTTACCCGAACGTCAAGGCTAAATAAAGGCACTTTCAGTGTAACGTAAGATATTTCTTACCATATTTTTTGGATTATTATGGTGGTGAACGGTGTATATAATAGCTTATGTAAGGTGCCGAAGATTGATAGATTTTTTGTCAGAAAAATCCCGACAACCAGTAAGCAAATCGCGAGAACGATAAAATGACTTCCGCAGTTTAAAAAGTCAACTAAACGGAAACCAGATAAATCATACCGGAACTCGCCTGTGGTTGCACGGTGACCTCAACATGAGCAACAACATATGTATCATATTATTATGCACGGTACACATGAGGTCAACCTTCAGAACGATTTGTACAAGATGGAAGTTTGTATGTTAACAAGCTTGCTATCCTGCTCGCATTTGTATGATCTCATTATTTATGTCTATCGTCACTGATATCCTTATTACAGGACAGTATCTACAAAATGTTGTATCAGTGACCACTTTTTTATATTTTGGAAAACTAGCCACCTCATTCAATTGGTTACCGTCGCTGATGGACATTTGCAACAAGTTGTCGGCTTTGACAGCTTTGTTCTCTCTACGCTTTTCTCGAATAACCCCATATCATAGTGCTCCGAAAAGGCCTCAGATGGTAATGGGTTACTTACTGACTTAGCACTAAACGACATGTACATGTTAATCAACATGTAGAGCAGTGGACAAAAATTTAAGTACGTATATGGTTTCTGTTTGACTTGGCATTGGTAGGAAAGTACATAAGGATTCAACCTCTGTCTATCTAAACTTCAAGTCCAAGACACGTAGATGTATCTGTAGGAAAATTCCGTGCGTCTACAATGTCACATGGCACTCGTGCGGTACTGTTCACCACAATCGTGAAATCTGTACATAACGGCAGATGAAAATGTCGTGAGAAAACCTGTACGCAGGGCCTTTCATAGGACTTGTAAGATGCCTGTACTCTGTTAACCTGTACTAATCCTTTATTAACTATGACCTTCATTTCTTCATACTGAAGAGAAATGAATTCAACAATAGAACAATAAAGTTGACGTAATTTTTGTTCAACTGTTTCTCTGCTATATCGATACACTGTTATTGGATAAAACTATTCGTACATATTTATAAAAAATATGTTAAATAAGTATAACGCAAAGTTAAGGAAAAGTAAATTGAAAAAAAATGTAACAAACTTTATGATTGTTGAATAGATATACATACCTACTCTTAAGTTTATTTTTCGCTGTTGATAGAAGTGAACTGCATCAAAAAACAGATTGAAAACAGCAGTATTTTTCTCGGCGTGAGTTGTTTATTTACCTTATTAGTAACCGTATATTCCACACGTATACCTTCGAAACATTTGAGATACGTTTTTCTTATCCAATATTCATATAGGTATTAATTATTATGCTCACAATTTTCATGTTTTAAACAATTCAAGTTTTAAGTGCATTTCAATTATTCAATTGTTAGAGTTTCATGTTTATTGAAACTTCTTCAAGATTTAAGTCTTTAAAGTCTAAATATAAATTCAAGGCGAGAGAACGTAAAGACAATATAAAGAACTATAATGATATTTGCTAACCATTAACCATTTATTTTGTGGTCTCCAAACCAAATAAGCTCTTAACAATGCGGTAGTTACTTGCCGCGTTAAACAAATGGCTTGCGCACAGCCCAACCATTGTATTATATCAAATAACAACCTACACTACCTTGTCAATCAGTGTTTTATAATAATAATGGCTATAAGGATGCGTCATACTGTGGACTTGCAACGCGTTAAGGCCATCACAGACTGGGCTATAATACACATTATAGCTAAACATATTATGACAATGTTACAATATATTTTCTACAGTAACGCTAGAATGATTATTTATTAATTTGCTACAAAATTATATCATAGCACGATATATTTACATATAACTCCGTTTTTGATAAACTTTAGAGATTGTTAAAAACGCACCAGCTTTTCGTAACTCCAATTATTTTTTTTACTCAGCCTGAATCAAGGTAAGTATGTGCCGTTAATAATATAAAAAGGAATATTTCTTTTATTGTTCGTAAGTGAAAAATTAAAGTAAAATTTAGTAGAATTACTAAAAAAAACACTCCAAGCGGACTCAGTTCCGTTAAGAGATTCTTACATGATAACAGACACATGTTTTTATGTAATTTCGGTCTCCGATTAAAACAACATAAGTTATTTTACTAATATATTTAATATGTCGATAGCGTCTACGTAAATAAAAGTCTTGTAAACGTTGATTTGAGTAGTTTACAAAGCTAGCGGTGCTAATGTAGCTCTGTGATAAAATATATTTTATTATCGAAATAAATCATAGTTATTTATGTGTAATCAACACTACAATGAGATTGAAACGGTTTAATAATAGCAAGAAAAATGTACCAACGAACCTCGACACTTCCTTCGTTTTTGTGACGTTCGCGTGACAATTGCTTAGGAAACCAGACGCCGACTGGTTCGCTCTATTGTGGGAGGAAGATCATCTAAATCAATGTAGCGGCAAGAACCGTAACGACAGAGTAACTCCAACGGCAAAAACCACCGGGCCTTGCGCCCGGTCACCGTGGCTCCAGCGGTGCTTCATTGGTTGGAAAGGTGACGGACTGACAACCATCAAATTCGTCAACACTGCAGTTCTAGCTGAAATGCTCTGCGACACAGTACCACGATGTTCAGGGTTAGAACAATCGACATTCAAACCGTTATGAATTCTTAAGATAAAACCAAAGTTTACAGAATGTACGACGTACAATACAATATTGTATTACATAGAAGTGTTATACGTAAAAGATAAATTAATGATTCCGTTATTAGGTACATTATTCTTGTATATTATAGTACGTTTGAAAAGAAATCTTACATTTGTGTTAATCACAGTAATAACTATAATAAAAATCAAATGAATATCATAGTCTTACTCATCACCGTTGAAATATTGGAAATGTTCGTAAGTTGTGAATTACTTGTTAACTTTATGAAGGCGTTGAGAAAATGTAAAGGAAAAATTGCAGACTCAATGACACTCTTCGTGTGCGGTAGGTATTATCTTCAATGATATCAATTGAATCATCGTGCAATGGGCAGCCGACGGCGATAGCTCGGGCAATCAAATGTAACCTTGCCGAGTCATAGAAGGGTGTTTCTCGTTACCACAATACGAGTTGCCCCCATTCCAATCAGCTGACCCAGATAACATACCTCTCTAAGTATTGTCAACACTCAGCAACCAGTACGTAAAGAACACCGACACAGGTGTCGAATGAGGTAACAGACGTAAAACAGAACACATTTAGACGTTTCCGTTGAGGACACAGTTTTACATCTGGCGCACAATGCGCGCGTTATTTCTTAAGTGTACACACTTGTGTATTTATGTTAATGATTTAAAATAACCGCTCTGTTTGTTCGTTCTTAACGTCAATGAAATTTATGTAAATACCAACCGTATGAAATATGTAGTTACTAGTCAATTAGCAGTAATTTAATAATACTCTTAAGTAGAAATACTAATGCATTAATATATAAAGTGATAACGCTAAGATATACCTACTATTTGTATTTTAAAAATCTGTCCCGAAATGTGAAACAACTGTTTGAAAATTTTCAAAACTTTGTAAAAAATCTTTAAATTTTTTAACAGTAAATTTAAAAAATGTGCTAATTTTTTTTTTTATATTTCTCTTTCAGAAAAAGAACATATAAACCACCAGGATGGGGGCGATGTTCAGGAGCGAAGAGATGGCTTTATGCCAGCTCTTCATCCAGCCCGAGGCGGCCTACACCTCGGTGTCCGAGCTCGGTGAGGCGGGTTCGGTGCAGTTTAGAGATGTGAGTAAAATATAACAATGTATTTAATAGATGTCATTTCCAAAACTTTTTGTCACATGTCTGAAATTTGTAAAAATATCACTAATTACTTATAAATCACTGTTCCCCTAAAGACGAAATCGTTTTATCTCGTTTACTATTGGATAGGCTTGTCTCTATTTATTATTATATAGAATTATAGACCCAAAAAAGTTAAAAATGTATATTAGAATACGAAATAAATACGAACGTTACGGTCACTTAAGCCAGCAAGATCATAAGTACAACTTTATTCAATTTTTATTTGGATCTTTTCTAAGCTTACCTTCCACACGCACATTTTCATTTTATATCGATGAATCCGCAAATTGATAGAATGCTTTTAGCGCTATGGCTTAAATTAAAACTACAGCATTACACATCGCCCACTGTCTACTTTGCCAGGGTATGTTGTGAAAAGGATGAAATATGTAATGAAGATTACGGAAATAACTATATTTTGATCTGAAAAACAGAAAGTTTGTAAGAAACAAACGTGGCATTAAATTGGCGGCAACAATGTCACAACGATCGACTGAAAACCGTGAAAATTTTACGCAAAAAGTTTGTATATAAAAAACTATTGAATCAAAAAAGAGATTAAATGTTCAAATTTAACGTCCTATATGTTTAAAAATGTGTAAAATGTAATATATATGTTTAATATATATCGTCCTATATGTTTAAAAATGTGTAAAATGTAATATATTTAATATATATTAAATTTTTTACAACTTGTACAAATGATAGGCACAATATACCTAATCTTAGCTACCAGAACATAATCACACATTTTTTTGCTTCCTTCCTAATGAATATAGGTATATTTTAAGAACCAAGCTTCGAAAGTAAGTCTGTAATTATGCATTAATGCAAAAAGATGTTACGACTTACTTGTATTTCTTCCTTAATGTATTTAATATAAATATATTTTCTTGCCAGTTTATAAACACTTAAAAGAGACATCAACTTGTTAATTTTAGGTCATGATTCTATGAAATAATATTTCGTAAGGAATAGTTGGATTTTTATCATATTCATCGATTGTTATCAAATTTGCTCAATATTTATAGCCAACAGCATTACTTACTACTAGCGTGAAAGCGATAAGGGAAGAACAATAGGATTGTTTAAAAACATTAAATGTGTAATAATCTGTATTCATATTAAGAAGATGACATCATCCTAACAGTAACATAGAATTATAAAGAAAGTTTTGAATTAAGCTGAAAATTTATAAAGCAAGAGTTTTTTAAAGAGTGATGAACAGAATCGTCTAGAGCTTTCGCCGATACAATGTGTGAGTTCGTTTTCGTTAATTTTCAACGTTGTATTTAACTTAGATTGAAACTGTAGTTACTGCGCAATATGTTGGTAACCCTGCGCGAGTGGGTAACCCTACCTACCTAGGTGAACTTGGCCGTACGGTTGCGCCAAATCAAAGGCTATCGACTATTAAACTGTGGGCTCTATGAAGGTGGCAGCACAAGGTCGACTACAAGCATGCCACGCCCAGCCGCACACGTTCGTGCGACAGATATTGCACATGCAGTTTTTCAACTTCTCATTTGATATGATTTTATTTAAATTCAAATCATTTTATATTTCCTTAGCATACTTAGCGGTACTGTATAAGCCGCATTGGTGGCTGCAAATAATTCCACTTTCATTTAAACCGCAAACCAGTTGGTATAGGAAGTTTATATGTTTTAAATAGTATGAAACAAAATACGGCAACATAATGGGTGATAACGGAATTAGTCTTACCTTATCTAATTTCCAATTCCAGGGGCAATATCGATCATTATAGGAATGGAAAATCTTACAAGACCCATAAAAACAAATTGTTAATGACTAACTCAAGTATTGACTTTCATTCGTTGGTAACAAACCATTACCTTATTTTCAGAGTCATATGAGACACATGCCTACACCAAAACCTGTTGTAGCTTAAGACTTTCAAAGGTTTTAACCTATACTATTCATATATGTATATTCATGCAATATTTCCAATCTTGGTTGGACTTACAAAGCTAAATGTCCTTTTATATATACCAATACCAAATACAACATTAATCTGAATAACATTGAGCTGTTGGTTAGTTATTTACATATTCCAAGACGTGTATGGTGCGGTAGTTTTATTTCACAAGTCGGCACCATCGCGGGAGCGCCGAGAGATTTACAACTACAAACGGGTCCCGTTTACCTTGCATCAACGGACCCACAAGAACATCCCACTCGCACCAGAACCGGCCAATTTAAACTCCCCTGTAGGGTTGGCATTAGCCATCGTATGTTTTCTTCTCATACTTTTGCTCATGATCAAGGTACATATATACTTCATGAGACATACATACATCGCTATTTACGGTTTTATTGTGCTTTATGGTCGTTTAAATTAATTCGTTGCAACCAAATTTCGTTATGATAAATTTTGACTCGTTTCAAACGTTGCATGTCGAAATAATCATTGTATTATTTTAAGTGTGATGTTATAAAGAGAGCTGGCAACCCTAATTGTAGCAAAAGTGGTCGACCCTGAACAGGACGGGATATGGGCAATGAACAAAAAAGATAATCCGATCCGAACGTGCAGGCTTCATTATAAGCATCAAACATTAATAATTAGTTTTTTTCTGTTTATATTGACTCTACAAGTTTCTTAGTTTATGTACAACCAAAGTATGGATAATAATTACCCACAAATAGCATGTATATGTAAATAATAGGTACACGCTGTATAAAAACGAACGTGTAATAAAGTGTAATATAGAAAATATTTGTTTTGTCGAACGCTTCTGCGGCCTGATGTCGAATGAATTAAAAATTCAATATCTGCCGATCTTCACCCGATCCAAAGATCTTACGGTCGACAATCGCGATTATAGCCATTCGACTAACAGTTAGTAAACGACTAATGATTTTTAAATTTCACACAAAATACATCCAAGTGTACCTACTTTATACAATGCCGTTAGTCATGCAGCAAGTAGGCGTGGGCACTGGAAATAGATTGAATAATGCTATGATAATAACCGAGTATCTTCGTTTTAAAACATAAAGCATTCCGTTCGCAAGCCCCTTGTATCTCAGCAAGGAATAAATTAGCGGTTCAAAATAGTATGTTACTTATGGTGATTACACGATAAGGTATTTATGTCTAGACATAAAAATATTATTATGTTTCAGTGTGAAAAATATTTCTTATTTTTATCGTATTTTACACTCACACCAACATAAACGATGAAACAGTAGATGAAATGGACAATTTATAAATGCAAGCATAGTGCTATCGAGACATTCTGATGTAACGTAAATACCTCATCCTTAATCACGAATGACAAACGACTAGGTAATTTGTCAAGTGTTATTAGAAATTCCGGTGTCTACTTAAAAGCTTCTAGCGGCTGTTGTATGCATATTAGAATATCATATAACATTTGGCACACGCTGCTCTTTGCCCTCCCCTAAACGGGCCGGGCGTAATGATGCAATGAAAAAAGAAATGTTTATTGTCTTCCCTTCTTTTGATTTGACTTTCACCTGTTGTAAACTAGAATAAAAATCCGTTTTGTGAAATTGCTGATATATATTTTTTTCTAGCTCAACCCGGATGTGAACGCGTTCCAACGGAAGTTCGTTAACGAAGTGCGGCGATGCGACGAGATGGAGCGCAAACTGCGCTACATCGAGGCCGAGGTCCATAAGGACAAAGTGCATGTGCCGCATGTTAAAGAACTGCCCAGGGCGCCCAACCCCAGGGAGATCATCGACCTTGAGGTATGGAGGATTTGGAAAATGCTGGGATACTAAAACCCGTTGCAACTTATAAAAAAAGGTTCCCGTGCAAACGTAGAATGTTCAAAGCATTACGAGTAACTATTATTATGATATTGCTGACCCCCATCTACTAACCAAGACATAATATGAAGGAATACGAAAAGCAGCTAATTTGCTTACCGAATTTAAAAAACTACATATATGTCGTTCAACTATAAATGTGAATCATTTGTTAAAAAATACACGCGTTTAATACATAATATTCGTTACGTTTGTTCACAAGGAGCTTATTCAGAAATACTCGTATCTCATTATTAAAACACATAAGCCGCCCACTACTGGTAATAGCCCCTTAATGGTTTAAGACCGTTGTGAAATGTATCGTTATCACGATGGTACTCGAAGGTGTCCTACTTGCGTCAATGTTACACTGTCTATATCAAGTGTTATTTATTGCACTTTTCAACTAAAACCATAATAGTGGTAAGTAGTTCATAGAAATGCGTATATCTAAACTCCAATTGTTAAAAAACAATCTCTCTTCATAGGCGCACTTGGAAAAGACCGAAAATGAAATCTTGGAACTGTCGCACAATGCGGTGAACTTAAAACAAAACTATCTAGAGTTGACGGAACTGAAACATGTATTGGAAAAGACGGAAGCGTTCTTCACGGCTCAGGAGGAAATCGGCATGGACTCGTTGACTAAGTAAGTTGGGGTAATCCACAATTAAAGGACAGAAAAAGGAACTAATTGATACCTTTCAAAGACATAAAGAATCACATCAATGAAATACCTCGAGCATTTCGTTTGATGGAGAATACGTTACGCTTTAGGTCGCTGATATCAGACGAGGCGGGCCAGCAAGCGGCGACGCGCGGTCGACTGGGCTTTGTAGCTGGCGTCGTGCAGCGGGAGCGTGTGCCAGCTTTCGAGCGCATGCTGTGGCGCATCTCGCGCGGAAACGTCTTCTTGCGCCGCGCCGAATTGGACAAGCCTTTGGAAGATCCCACTTCTGTTAGTTATGTTTCATTTATTATAAACCGCATCTACAGAGTGATCACAACTAAAGGCGTAAACGACAGCCATATTGATAACTATATTAATACATAAACATTTAGTTGTAAAGTTTCAGTTGCCTGCCTCGTTGGTCGTGTTGGATGCATGTGCGACTGCCAATCGGGTGGTCCTGGGTTAAATTCCTGGGTCGGACACTATAGAATTTTTTTTAGATTTTCTAATAGTGGCTCCGAGTCTGGATTTATGCCCGGTGTATATGGCAATAGGCTCATCACCTATTCCATATTGGATTGGCAACGTAACTGGACAACCTCTTCTGGATTTATAAAGTTCTGGATTTATGAACATAAATTCATCCCCATTATGACAGAAAGTGTCAAAGATTGTACAACAAAATTATAGGACAGCCTAAAATCCATACCGAGCTGAATTCCTTCTGCTTGCTTCTTGCATGTAGAGTTCTACAGTCTACGCTCCTCTGCTTCTCTTTTCGAGGATTACAAGCGTGATGTTACGTATATTTAGTTGTAATCGTAATAAATATCACCGTTATTTAATCTTGGATATTTCCGATACATCGTAATTTTATCAATATACAATCGTCGAGGAGTTTACATATTAATCTCCCACTTCTTTGATAGACTGGTATCTCTGCCTATCTGCATTTCAGTAGAACGGTGGTTTATATTACAGACTTCCCATACATATGAAAGAGATTAGCCCATTAGGTGAACGCAAAAAAGAAATCGCATCTCACTGACTGACGATCACATTTTTTATTTTTACAGGGGAATGAGATCTATAAGACCGTATTTGTAGCGTTCTTCCAAGGCGAGCAGCTCAAGTCGAGGATCAAGAAGGTGTGCACCGGGTTCCACGCGTCGCTGTACCCGTGCCCGCCCTCCAACACCGAGCGCCAGGACATGGTCAAGGGAGTCAGGACCAGACTCGAGGACCTCAATATGGTAAACGGTTTTCTCATTCAGTCCCTTAGGTATTATTTCTTTAGTATTAATAATACATTTTCGTTTCGCGTGATAAATAAATATATCTAAAATAGAATTAGTACGATACGATAGGGGGTCTGAAAAGTTTATTGTCATAGTGTAAAAATCATTAACCCTGAGAATAATGCTTCTAATGCGAAAAATATTGTCCAGGAGACCAGAATTACTAAGAATTAATGTGGCCATTTTTAATCGTTTCATGCTAAAAGTTATTACCATGAAATTTTTAATATCATTTAATATCATTTAATATCAGTAAATTATATTATTATTAACAGTTTATTAATCTTTTATGAAAATAGGTGCTGAATCAAACTCGCGACCACAGGCAGCGCGTGCTAGTCAGCGTCGCCAAGGAGCTGGACAGCTGGTCGATCATGGTCCGCAAGATGAAGGCCATCTACCACACTCTCAACCTTTTCAACATGGACGTCACCAAGAAGTGTCTCATCGGCGAATGCTGGGTGCCCACTGGCGACTTGCCTAACGTACAGAAGGCACTTGCCGATGGATCTGTAAGTATTAGATGACTACTAAAAATTCCTCTCTACTTCTAAAAAAATGCGTTGTTGTAATAATACAAACATAAAAAATAAGGATACATCACGACTGAGCTTAATTAAAATTCCCGCTTTATTCACTTCGTAAGTGGAATAATTTGCATATTAGATGTATGTCACTTATTTAAACGCAAAGTCAATCGGATAGAATGAATTTACTAAAAATAACAAATTTTCCTTCGGAATAACACTGCTTATAAAATGTTATAAATACAAATGAAAATCTCATGTCATTCCAGAACGCATGCGGTAGTTCTATTCCATCGTTCCTCAACTGCATCGAGACGGACGAGGAGCCGCCCACCTTCAACCGCACCAACCGCTTCACCCGCGGCTTCCAGAATCTTATTGATTCTTACGGAGTCGCCTCGTACAGAGAATGCAACCCGGGTATGATACTTTTGTCACGTACAAATCTATAGTACGCGCTTTCTTGCTTGCTTGTAATTGTGTATTCCTTTGAGTAATTATGGAATTTTTACTGCTTACAATATAGGTGCAGTTTATAAAAAAAACAACATCAATTTATATTTCAGCTTTATACACCACCATCACGTTCCCATTCCTGTTCGCGGTGATGTTCGGCGACCTGGGCCACGGCATGATCATGGCGATGTTCGGCGCGTGGATGGTCATCAAGGAAGTGTCCCTCGCGGCCAAGAAATCGAACAACGAAATTTGGAACATATTCTTCGCGGGTCGCTACATCATTCTGCTCATGGGCTGCTTTTCCATGTACACTGGACTTGTATACAACGATATTTTCTCGAAATCAATGAATATATTCGGATCGTCTTGGAGGGTACCCTACGACAACCACACTCTCGAAACAAACGCGGCCATGACTCTGGATCCCGTGGACTCCTATATCGATGAGCCCTACTTCCTTGGTATTGACCCAATATGGCAGGTACAGATTATCGAAATCAGATTTAATGAAATATATGGATATACTTGCAAAGTAAAAATACTTAAGAGAATAAAATTTTACAGACCGCTGACAACAAGATTATCTTCCTGAACTCGTACAAGATGAAGCTCTCCATTATCTTTGGTGTCGTACACATGATTTTCGGTGTCTGCATGAGCGTTGTCAACTACAAGTGAGATATTTGTTTATTTTGATACACATTTGTTAAATGTTAATTAATTTTATTACTGCTTGGTTTGACTTATTTTATTTTATTTTTTTAACAGCTTCTTCAAGCGCCGCTACTCGATCTTCCTCGAATTCCTCCCGCAAGTGGTGTTCCTGTGTCTTCTTTTCCTGTACATGGTGTTCATGATGTTCTACAAATGGGTAGCATACAGCACGCTGTCCAAAGGTTTGTGTTTTTTTTTCTTTTAACTGTTACGGTTCAAAACTCTTGTTATTAAGAATTTAAACGATTTATTTAGTTAGCCAGTAAGAAAACGTAACATCAGTAGCAGAATACTGCACAAAGCACATGGATTTCAAGGATTAAAACTGGACTGTTACAACTAAGGTTTCAGTACTTACTGGTCTAAATATATCCAATACATAGACTTATAACGTTTCCAGACCAGGCCTACACGCAGGGCTGCGCGCCGTCCGTCCTGATCCTGTTCATCAACATGATGCTGTTCTCGAGCAACGAGCCGGAGGCGGGCTGCAACGAGTACATGTTCGAGGCGCAGGGCACCATGCAGCGCGTGTTCGTGCTGGTGGCGCTGTGCTGCATCCCCGTCATGCTGCTCGGCAAGCCCCTGTACCTGCTCTCGGCCAGCAAGAAGAAGAACAAAGCCAAGGCAAGTGATTTTTACTTTCAACCAAACCAAACCGCCATTTTTGACCAAACCGAAATAAATGCATACAAGTTGCACGCGATGTCAAAAACTTTTTTAAGATTATTAGGCCTGTACAGTTTCATAAATTTAAACGCAAATACTTCGTAAGATTTTTAAAATACGCTGCTAAGTGTACGTTGATTCTCATTTTGACTTTCATTGTCTCTTAAGCTCTGTAGTGTTTTTTTTCTAGTCGGAGCAACCTAACGGCAATGTGAACCAGGGCATCGAGATGCAAGACCAGACCGACATCAGTGAGGCCGCTGCTCCCAAGCCCGAAGCCTCATCCGGCGGCCACGACCACGACGAAGAGCCCTTCAGCGAAATCATGATCCACCAAGCCATCCACACCATTGAATACGTGCTCAGCACCATATCGCACACCGCGTCCTACCTCCGCTTGTGGGCTCTATCACTGGCCCACGCAGGTCTGTAGAACGATGAACTCAACAATCATTAAATATTAACTTAACTTCACACATGTAATTCCCGAAGAAGTGGGCAGAAGAAAGTCCAATAATATGTAACTGTAAACTGGTGGAACGTGGGGGGAATTGGACAGATTGCAGTAGTGATGTCTGCTTCAGGAATTTTCCTTTAACGCTCGTTTCTGGTGCTATGGAAAACTAATAACTCTCAATCTCTGCACGACTACAGGGTTTAATGGTAGGCCACCTGTACCTTAAAACTTCCGTCCTCATCTACAAATAGAACCATGAGTACTGCGGCAGCTATGATCATCAGATTATTGAAATACAATTTATGTTTGGCACTAGAACTGTCCGAGGTGCTGTGGAACATGGTGTTACAAATGGGGCTGAAGGACGAGGGCTACGTGGGCGCAGTCAAGCTGTACGTGGTGTTCTGGTTCTGGTCGCTGTTCACGCTCGCCATCCTCGTCATGATGGAGGGGCTCTCCGCCTTCCTGCACACGCTGCGTTTGCACTGGTAACCTTACAATTTTTCTTTGACATTCAAAAGACTCACTCGATAATACATCACCATTTCTCTCATGAAACAAATTATTTGTGACAATATGTCAAATCATAACGGATAGTTTTGACAATTGAAGCTTTTGGAACACATTTTTTCCAATCGTTTAAACGATTTACCTTCATTTTTTAACTGATCTTTCCCTGCATGTTATATTTACGTGTTATACCTATAAGTAGGTGGCGCTTATTGAAATGGTCAATATGTTACTAAATGCACCACTTCTATTCCACAGGGTGGAATTCATGAGTAAATTTTACTCTGGTCTGGGCTACATCTTCCAGCCCTTCTGCTTCAAGACCATCCTCGAACAGGAAGAAAAAGAAGATTAAATGTCATTAAATTATTTCTTTAAGAAATAAAGCTTAGAGTAGATTGCAACAGTATTTTATTGTTTAACAATTGCTTTGTGCAACAGTTCTTTTAAAGGTCACAATGAATGTAACTAACTTAAAAATGAGAAATATATTTGTGCATGCTTAAATACTCGTTTTACTCAAGTTTATCCCGTAAATTATTTAATATTTATTCATTGCAGTAATAACATTTTTAACTAAAAGTCGGTCGGGTTGACCCATAAACTAGATGTACAAGTTCCAACATAAACTCTACATACAAGGTAGTTCAGATCTTCATTTAGAATTATAGCTCTGTTCCGGGCCAGTCTAGCCTCACAGACAGACAGAGAGGACTGAAACCGCTTATTGAAAAGATAATCGCAAAGAGTACAAATAGTAGAGTCGAGTACAAATCTGAAAGAGCTAGGTTCTTAAATTGGTCTTGGCTTTTTCGAAAATCTCCTTCCTGATCTTCGGATAATCGGGGTGCAGCTTGAGCACGCGGCGGCACACCGCCACGCACTCGGGGTACTTCCTCAGCTTCAGGTAGGCGTGCGCCAGCTTGTAGCCCACGCCGGCGTCCGCGCGGCCGCCGTGCGTCCACGCGTTGTCGTAGTTGTGCGCCGCGCTTTTGTAGTTCTGCTCCTTTTCAGCTAAATAACCTGATATATTCATAAATTCTTGTTTAGTTCAATTTTTCATGTAAATTAAAAGGTATCAATGGTATTTTTATATTCAGTCAATATTTTAAAGCTGAACATTTTTATTGACAATGTAACTACTACCTCGCCTGCACTGGACACAGGTATGTAGTAGTAGTAGTATATC
>DWEI01000653.1:0-20340 GCA_018245875.1 Mysoria ambigua
GTTTACGTCCCACTATGTAACAGGTGGTGAGCCTATTGCCATGCATCGGGCACATATCCAGACTCCGAACCACTACTCTAGATGTTTGAACTAAAAATTCTGATCACAAATATCCCATAGTCACCGACGCGGGATTCGAACCCAGAACCTCTAGATCGGAAGTCCCTCTCGCGACAACTCCACTATGGAAGCAGTGTATTGCCACTGGTTAAATGTCAATACAACTATATAATTATGTTAATTATACGATTGCTTTATATTAAAGTAATAATACTATTGTATCTTTTTATAATTTTTATTAATAATGTGTATTATTGATGTGTATATTGTATTATTATGTGTACAATAAAATGTCCAATTTAAATGAGCAATCCATTTAGACACATCTTTTTAGCGTATGATATAAGTTTGATGGTAGCCATCGTTATACATATAAGTTAGATTTTAAGTTTATTTACGCTTATTTACATATAAACAATTTAATAAAAACGAATTAATTGTATACGCTCCTTTCTCTTGTGACCTGATTCTGAATTGACTGACACGAATTTGAACTATCGTTCGGCGGGCTCCGGAGTCAAAAACTGACTCGCACCCTTTCCTCGCGTCTCGACGCAAGCAGTTTGTTGAGTATATTTTAAAATTTTGGGTATATTACGTTTAATGAAATGTATACTTTGTTTATATATAGAACAACTATTGCAAGTTCATAATTATACGAATGTAACTTCACGACTGTAATCGCCGACGAGATAGACAGAGGGATGCAGTACACTCCCATGTTGCACCAGCTACTTTTACGTCCCGCTTTGGAATAGGCGGGCACACCGCGCACAAATACAGACTCCGAATCGCTACTAGAGAATCTAAATTTGTAATTTTTGTAGCGTTCGACCCGGGAATCGCAGCCGAAACCTGCCGAAAGGCAGTCGCTCGCAACCAACACGACCAACGAGACATTATTTAGGATAGGATTAATGCAATCGTGCGACAAAATTGGCTTAAGTGTGTTTATATTTAAATTCCATTATTATAACACGGTCTGTGAGAACTAACACTCGAAGTTCCGTATGTGATAAGTGTGAGGGAATGATAGCAGTAAGAGGATTAATTGATTTTAATTGATGTGTGTATTGATCTTGGTCGTTCCATTAGAAGCGTATGTTGTCCCGTTGTCTACGTGACAGATGTAAGTCGGATGTTAGATAGGAATAAAGACATTGTTAAAGTTGATAAATATGAGAAAAGGTTCCTTCGATAAGTTTGTGGTAAGCGATAATACAGAGGTGAGAGTGATGATTGATCGACCATGATGGGTACAACTAGATTCCGCTAAGCTGACGCGCCCCGAGCCTTTGGACCCAGGTCCCCACGCCCAAATGCCAAAAAAAGGGATTGACACTCAAATTTTCTATTTTTAGGAGAGCTGAAGCATTTCGAGCCTGAAAGTGTGGTAAAAAGTGAGCCGGACGACTTTGTTTGCGAACAGACGTATAGGACTGAGAGGCGACCTTACCAGCGGAGCGCCAGGGCCGAGGCTAGGTTTATCACGAAGAAGAACGCCAGCGCCATCCTGGACTGCTGGGCGCTTTGCCCCTTCCGCTGGAAGCGCAACAGGTTCAAGTGCGCCTACTGCGAGGCGAACTTCACCGACTGTTCTGATTTGCGCGACCACGTCAGACTTTGCTCAACGCAGCACAGCGTCAAGGACATATACAGCAAATTCAAGGAGATGACCTTGATCAACGTCGACATCACCGACACCGCGTGCAGGCTCTGCGCCGTGCCGTTTTCCACCGTCAGCCAAATGGGGCAGCACGTGACCGCGCACGGGTACGACTTCGACCCGTCGCATCCCGACGGCGTGCTGCCGTTCGCCCTCGACAAGGAGTCGTGGCGCTGCGTCATCTGTCAGCTGAAGTTCAACAACTTCCTGAAGCTGTACGAGCACATGAACACTCACTACCAGCACTACATATGCGCGACGTGCGGCAAGGGCTACATGACGGCGCCGAGGCTGCGCAAGCACTCGGAGGTGCACATCACCGGGTCGTTTCCGTGCGACAAGTGCGGAAAGAGCTTCAACATGCGCGCGGCCCGGGATTACCACAAAGCGCACGCGCACGCCAAGGGACCACGCTACGAGTGTCCGCAGTGCGATATGAGATTCACCGGCTATTATGAACGGATGAATCACCTGAACGAAGCGCACAGGGAGAAGGAGGTGTCATACAGTTGCCCTCATTGTGAGCACGCCTTCAAGACGAGCGGAAAGCGCGCCATACACGTCCGCAGCGTCCACTTCCCACAGCAGCGGACGTTCTCGTGCCATCATTGCGACTGGCAGTTCAAGGCGGCCTACGAGCTGAAGCGGCACATGGTGAAGCACACGGGCGAGAGGAACTTCTCGTGTACCCTCTGCGAGAAGACGTTCCCCAGGAGCAAGGCGCTGAGGAGTCACCTGAAGACGCACGGCGACCTCAGCTGCAAGTGGTGCGGGCTGCCGTTCAAACAGAAGACGAGGCTGCTGAGCCATATTAGAACTTCGCATCCGGATTTGAATAATTTAATAGATCTACCGGACAAGCTTTGCGCTTACTGATTTGTATTTTATAGTCTTTTTTACGAAATTACACGAAATAAACGTATTAAAATTTCTGGTGTCTTTTTTCGTCGGACGACCACGTCAAAATCGCAGCATAATTTTCTTACCTTCTTCAAATTTCGTACTTAAGGCATGATAAAAGGAACATAAAAATAATTGATTTATTGTTGGTTTTTTCAATTGACATATACCTACATGAAATAATTCAGTTCATTAGTCACGTGTATGATGCTTAAATGAGAATTTTTATGTCAAGAATATTGGTGACCGTCAAACGTCGTAGTCGCTTTGATTCAATATCAAAAGCAACAGTAAACTTGTAGGTGCTCTCGAATATTCTACTCGTACTTGTAACACACACTTTAGTATAGTACCAGTTGGGATTCTTTTATTACTGAACTCTACATAAAAACGAAGCGCTCAATATGTACATTCGTAGACGCTTCTAGAATCTTAAAGAAACGAAAGCATTATCCCATTAAAAGTCGATGGTCGTCGAACTGATTTTTATATAACCTCATATCTCGTTCTCATGACTTCCTTTACAGGCAACAGAGGTTTTAACGCAATATGCTTAATGTTGATACACTCATTTTGATCAAAATATCCTCGAGGTAGTCTTTCTTCTGTCGTCACTGCTCGATTTTCGTTAACATGTCACTCGCGTTCTTCGCACCAGTCTGTCAGTTTTTCTACCAAATGTGTCACAGTCTTGTGTACGAAGGCGGATATCTTGCATGCCTGGGGCCAGCTCAATAGCAATCGTATGTAATGTAGTGTTGTTTTCTTTTTAGGTACCGCTAGTGCAATGTCGGAAGTAGGAAATGTTAGGCGTATTAGGAAGTTGAAGGAGGTCGTGAGCGCGCGCCAATTGCGACGTCGCCGGCGGGCGGACAACGCGAACTGGAACCCGGAGGAGTCCGAGAGGAGGATTGACAAAACGATGATGCGCAGAAACGCCATGACCATTCTGGAATGTTCCACTGCGTGGGCGTTCCGTTGGTACCACAACTCGTTCTATTGCTCGTACTGCGACGCCAAGTTCGTGGAGGCCGGCTCGTTGCGCGACCACGTGGAGCGGCATTCGGCCGAGGCGCCGACGAAACGCGTGTTCTCCAAGCTGAGAGAGAACAATATGATCAAAATAAATGTGTCGGATATGCGTTGTAGATTGTGCGGCGTCCGTTTTCAAAGTATAGACAGTTTGAAAGAGCACCTGAGCGCGGTTCACGGCAAAGTCTTCCACGAGGATTATAGCGATGGAGTTCTTCCATTTAAATTGGACACCGACGGCTATAACTGTCAGATGTGTTCGGTGCGCTTCGTCAGTTTCTTGAGAATCAACGAACATATGAACACTCATTATAAGAATTACATATGCGACGCGTGCGGGAAGGCGTTCGTGTCGAAATCTAGGTTTAGGGAGCACGTGCACTCGCACGAAACGGGCAGGTTCCCTTGCGGGGACTGCGCCGACGTGTTTGATACGAGGGGTGCTCGAAAGGCGCACAAGTTGCGCGTACATAGGAAGGGCATTCGGTACGCGTGCCCCCATTGCCCGGAACTGTTCACGACTTATTACGCGAGAGTCAAGCACTTGGTGAACGAGCATGCGGCCCACAATGTAGGGATGAATTTTGATTGTCGGTGTCCGAAAGCGTTCAGCTCGAGCTGTGAATGCGTCGGACGCGGTCTCTTAACACGCTTGCCGGTCCAAAGGAAGTACGAATGTCCGCACTGCGCGAATCACTTCATCACCAAAGCGAAACTTAAGAGGCACGTTGTAACCCATCAAGCAATGTCCGCCCCGAACCACACCGAAGTCTAGTTGGACGGTTGACTGAATTCTGTTTTATTTCTAGGACGCGCCGGTGACGGTACGACGGACCAAAATACGATACAAATAAAGTGGAAAAAGAAACGCCGGGTGATGGGCGAGAAGGCGAACGCTGCGTTCATCTTGGAGAATTCGAACGCGGTGGCTTTCAGGTGGATGCGCGGTAAATTCATGTGTGCGTACTGCCCGCAAATATATCCGAGCGTGAGCGAGATCCGGCTCCATTCCGCGACCCATAATAAATTGGAGTTGTTTGAAAAGCCCGAAGTTCGTAATTCGTTTCCTCTAAAAGTGGACATATCGGACCTATTCTGCTCTATCTGCCAGCACACGGTTGAGAATTTGATAGAGCTCAAGAAACATTTGACGGAGAAGCATTCAAAGAGTTCTGACCAGGAGTATAGCGACGGTATAGTTCCTTTCGTATTGACCGGCAAAATATTCAGATGCGTACACTGCGCGACGCATTTCGAGGGTTTCATGAGTCTGTTCATCCATATGAACGAGCATTACCAGAGCTTCGTTTGCCACACCTGCGGGAAGAGCTACTCCGGGAAGCACAAACTTCGGTCACACCAGAAATGCCACGAAATCGGACAGTTTCCGTGCCCGAAGTGCGACGTGGTGTTCAAGAATCGGGTGCTCAAAAATCGCCATTTGGCATTGGTGCACGGACCCAAGAAGCGCTACCGGTGTCCGATATGTGACACGATGTTTGACTCGTGCCATTCCAGGCTGAAGCATCTGGCGGTTGTCCACGGACAGAAGTCGGAGTACCGGTGCAACTTGTGCCCATCGGTGTTCGGTAGCGGTACGTCCAGGTACTCGCACATGAGGATCGTCCACAAGAAGCGAAGCGCCGATAAATCCGCGCATCCGCAATGATTTTATGTAGAAAATACTTCCTTATTGTCACGACAATGAAATGAAATTTGTTTTATCATTGAAAATACTTGTATCTACTTATAGTGTTTCAACAATTTATTTGGTTCGTACTCATATTACGTTCACGATTCAGCGATAGTTGATGTATAATGACACATGGACTTGATCGTGTGGATCATCTTGATCAAGAAATGACATAAAAGTGATTTATCTCATATAGCATTCTATCTGGGTGTATGTTTCAGTGGAAAGTAAATCGATTTAAATGTATATACATATAAAAACCAACTGAATTTATTTAAATGTGTTCGCTTTTTGTATTGATATTTGTACGGTAATAAGCCTTTCTGACATTTGTTAGGACGTAAATACAATAAAAACTTGTACGATGATGAAGTTCATTTTTTTAATTAACGATAGACAACACACAATTTCTCTATCAAACTGTACTGACAATGAGAGTAAGTCTTTGGAAGTTTGTTTGTTATATGCCAGGCTTAAATTTGACCGCGACATCTTCTAAGAGTGAAACGCAGATGCTTCCTAAAAAGCCACATATGCCTGGTCGAGGGTTAATCACCATTGTTTCGAAGTGTGTGTCCGGAAACACGAAACAGTAGAATGTTCTATTTCTCTACCATCTGGTTCAGTAACATGAGCTCAAATTACAGAGTGTTCATCAATAAAGTCATAGATCCCTCCATCAGTTCATAGCTCTGGTCTTTGGATTTCGAAATGCTTTGAGAGATCGAATGCTAGGGGTTGCTTGTATCTACGAAAGTTTTGATGGAGCTTGGATGATATTTTATAATTATTTATACTTTGTAGCTTACCTTCGTACTTAAATCTAGGTTATTATACACCCTTTCGTACACCTGTTGTGTCATGTCAAGGTAATATTCGCTCATGCGTGAGTAACTAAGTAAGTAATTCATCAATTATGTTATTTCTGAGTCCAAAGCAACACTATCGATACAGAAGAATGTTGATAAACACATTATCATTATTATTATTCATTTCATCACCGTCATTTGACTGTTCAAGGGATAATACGTTTGTAACTTAAAATTCGTTTTTGTTAGATACATATCGGATGCCCACAATTTTTTTTAAGTTACTCTCATCAAATTGTCGTCTGACCGTGTTCGTTGGTCCACTTCATGTTTGTCAATCTCCTTTCGACCTTCCAAACGTAGCCGCAATGCGGTTGCGGGTCACATGTAGAGAGCCTCACAGTCAATTTGATAGTGAATTTTCTTTTGTTCGTAGGGCGCGATCAGAACCCAAAATGGAGACGGAGACGGAAGTATAACGATCAGAGAGATAACGCGGCTGTTATATTAGAGTTTTCGAACGCGCTGCCCTTTAGGTGGAAAAGGGGTACGTTCACCTGCGCTTTCTGTCCACAGTCGTTCGGCGACTTCGCTGGTCTCCGTAACCATTCGAAGGAGCACCCCAATAAGATCGAGGCGATGAGACTGGCGAGGGCGTGTGATAACGTCAAAATAGAGATCACGGACCTCCGGTGCCAGATATGTCTCGAGGCGATGAAAGGTCTGGACGCTCTCAGGGACCATCTGATCGGCGATCACTCGAAGCCGATAATAAAAGACCAGGGAATCGGTGTCACCCCGTTCTACTTGAATAACAAGGACATGAAGTGCACACATTGCGACGCGAAATTCGAGCTGTTTACGAAGCTCAATACTCATATGAATGAACATTACCCCAATAATATATGCTGCCACTGCGGCAAGGCCTTCGTCGCCGCGCACAGGCTCAAATCTCACCAACTCATCCATGACGAGTTTGTCGATCACTATAAATGCACAAAATGCGATCAAATTTTCCAAACTAGAGCCCTGCGGAATAATCACTTCGTGTCAGTTCACGGCCCGGAATACAGGTACAGATGTCCGTACTGCAACGATTCGTTTAAGAGCTACTCGGACAGAGGCAGGCACCTGAAGGAGTCGCACGGGAGGAAAATAGAGTATCCTTGCCACTTGTGCACCGCGGTGTTCGCCATGTGCAATCAGAGGACGAAGCATGTGAAGCAGGTCCATATAAAGCATAAGGCGTTCCTCTGCGAGTTCTGTCCGTACAAGTTCGTCACGGCGGCCCAGTTGAGAAGTCACATGGTCAAGCACGTGGGCGAGAGGAAGTATCAGTGCGAGGTGTGCAAGAAGGCGTACGCGAGGGTGAAGACGCTGAAGGAACACATGCGCATACATAACAACGACAAGAGATTTGTGTGCGAGTATTGTAACAATGCGTACGTGCAGAAATGCAGTCTTCAAAGCCACATGAAGACCCACCACCCCGCCGCGGGGCCGCTCAGGAAAATCAAATTGACCAGTTACCGTTAATAGCGACGTATCTTAATAAACCTCGAGAGTGTATGTCGAATTTTATTTTGATTTATTGTGTATACCCAAACCTAAAATACGATTGGCCGCCAGGCGAACTTTAGAATGTACGCGTAATGAGACTCAATGAAAAAAATGACCCAAAATTTTGTTATAGAAATTAGGTGTAAAAAGTACCTATAGTACCTGTTTTTCTATTTTTTAGGAAGAAAAATCGAAGAAGTGCAAATAAACGAAGTGGGATGTGAGGATAAAAAATCGGCTGCGCTCGTAACTGACGCGGAGGCGGAACACGACAGTAAGGGAGACGTGAAACAAAGGGGGAGCGAAGGCGACGAAAGGCGAGCGGTGTACAGAAAGAACATCAAAATCATCATGAGCTCTTGTACCGCTTATCCGTTTAAATACAGAAAAGGGGCGTACTTATGTTTCTTTTGCAAGAACACATTTCTCGAGCCGGACAAAATGAGAGAACACACCCAACAGCACCACGCGGACGTAACATTCAAGCCCAGGAAGTACGAGCCGCTGAAAATGGATTTCGCGATGACGATTTGCAAGTTATGCGGGTTTCGGATAGACAACTACAATTCGTTGAAATCTCACTTGAAAGACCACGGCAGGAGCATCGACTACACGCACGGGGAAACCATCTTGCCGTACAAGTTGACGAAAGAAGCACATTGCTGTCAGATCTGCGGCAAGCGGTACGAAATGTTCCTCAGCCTCCACAAACACATGAACGACCATTACGAGCACTTCATTTGCGAGACGTGCGGCAAACGCTTCGCCACCATGCAGCGCATGTTGAACCACACGCGCACTCACGAGCGCGGTGATTTCCCTTGCAAACAGTGCGGCGAAACGCTGCCCACCTACGCGGCCTTGTACGCTCACATCGCGAAAGTCCACCGCTCGAACAAGCGGTACAAGTGTCCGATCTGCGATGAGAAGTTCGTGACGTACAAGTTCAGGATGAAACATTTGAATACCGTCCACGGCGAGAGAACTGCGACCTTCCCGTGCCCGTCCTGTCCGAAGGTGTTCGATCTGTGCAGCCGGCGCACCGCGCACATCAGGTCGCGCCACCTGCAGGAGCGCAACCACGCGTGTACAGAGTGCGGCATGAAGTTCTTCACGAACTACGAACTGCAGGAGCACACGATAAAGCACGTCGGCGCGAGGATATACCAGTGCGACGTGTGCAAGAAGTCGTACGCGAGGTTGAAGACGTTACGCGAACATATGAAGATACACAATAACGATAGGAGATTCGTGTGCCCCGTCTGCGGGCAGACGTTCATACAGAAATGCAGCCTCAAACAGCACGTCAGAGTGCATCATCCAATGCAAGTGAAGATAGATATGTTCTCGTAGTTTTCTGGTCAGTTGGGTTCTTTGCCAATGTAGTATTTTCCTTGTAAAAGCTGCTGCAATATATAGAATTTGGACGGACTTGTGGACTATGAATGATTTCTTTCAAAGCGTTAAATAATCACTTAGCCGCTAAAGCCAACCGCGAATTAACCCCGTGTGAGAATTGCGGTATTACTCAAACTATATCTGTTTCATTCTTTCAAACGAAATTTGGTTTGTCTCCTTTGAAAATGGTGTTCATCCTGACGCGGTCCCGATAACGCGGATTGATGGAGTGAGAGTGTAATGCAAAGGAATGCATGCCAATATTCAATCCTAAGCCTCATGCATGTATTTTCTCATTTTTAGGTGTAACGCCGGATTCAGGCGTTGACGAAAGAGCTACGCGCCTGGAAAATATAAGAAAAATACACGATAGAGACGCAATTAAGGCTAGGAAGAGAAACGCTATGATATTATTGGAGTGTACTAAGATATGCCCGTTTAGATGGATGAAGAATCTTTATATATGTTTTTTCTGTGATGAGCAGTTCTCGGATCCGATGTTGTTGCGGCGTCACAACGCGCTCGAGCACCCGGCTCTGTCGCCGTCTGAAATAAAGCTGGTCTTCACGAAACTGAAGAAGCACGAACTAATCAAGGTCGATGTAACGGATTTCGGTTGCAAACTCTGCAACGAAGATATAGAAAATTTCCATACCCTCAAGTTCCATCTGCTGGCGGTACACAAAAGGAACATCGACCCTAAATCTAACGATGGCGTACTGCCTTTTAGAGTGACCAACGACGAATTTAAATGCACCCTCTGCGATTCGAAATACGACGAGTTCAAAACGCTGAATCAACACATGAATGTCCATTTTCAAAATTTCATCTGCGAGGAATGCGGCACCGGTTTCATCACGCCGGAACGGCTGAGGACGCACGCGTTCTCGCACGAGACCGGCTCGTTTCCTTGCGAGAGCTGCAACAAGATCTTCCGATCTGCCAATTCCAAGAAGGAGCACTTCGCCACCGTCCACATGCAGGTGAAGCGGCACAGGTGTCCCCGATGTCCGGAAACCTTCAGAAATTACTTTCAGAGGAACAAGCACATATCTTCCATCCACGGCATGAAGCTGAAAGAGTTCAAGTGCACGATGTGCCCCAAAGTGTTCACGCTGAGCGGGAAACTGGGCGTTCATATACGGACAGTTCATTTGAAAATGAAGAGGCATTCGTGCAATGTTTGCGAATGGAAATTCTACTCGAAGTCTGAGTTGAAAGACCACATGGTCAAGCACGGTGGCGAGAGGAAGTTCCAGTGCAACGTGTGCAAAAAGGGCTACGCGAGGAAGTACACTTTGAAAGAACATATGCGCATTCATGAGAACGACAGGCGTTTCGTGTGCACGACATGCGGGAGATCGTTCGTGCAGAAGTGCAGTTTGAAGCATCACGCCAAAGTTCACCATCCGAACGTGTCCAAGCCTGATATGTATCAAAATATTATATCCATAGAATAGTCGAAATCGTAACTTCACAACTGTCATCCGCGAAGAGGTATGCTGAGGAGTGCAGTACAGGTTTCAGCAGTTACTCTTACGTCCCACTATGGAATAGGTGGTAGGAATATGTGGAATATTGTCATAATATTCTATGGTTGACAAAATAAGCTATTTCATCTACTTATTATGAGAGTAATTGGAAAAATTGGAACGATGGATGGATGGAATCCGTTGCCGTAATCCCATAGCACAAAAGACCTCATGACCGATTTGAGGATATATCGAGTAAATTAAAAAAGAAGCATTTCATAAATTGATCAACGAGGCAGTCATATTGTCAAAAGATTTCGTTCATTCAAGAGTTTTACGAATCAGTTAGAAATCTTCTGTTTCTTTCATCGTTACATGATGTGTCTCGTTATGACTGAGGATGCTTTAAGAAGTGGTGTGATGTGGTCTAGTGTGAATTAAAAGGTTTTCTCAAAATACCTATTTCTTAAACCCTTGAATTCTGAGGTGTCGACGACCTGTACTGTAGGGCAGTTTCCTACCTTTTGATAATAATTTGACTTAATTGGACCCTGTAATAAGGAGTTAGGATATCATTCTTAGCACCAAACGAATCACTACCATCTGATTTATCAAGGTCCTGGGCAGTGAGGTTTAGTTGCTCTCGACGGACGCGCAAAGTCTAGCAACGGCATAAAGTATCGTCAAAATACATGAAGTGTTGTTTCATAAAATATCGACCTCGACGTTTTGAGTTTAACGCACGTCAAACATCCCGCGTAATCTTTATTATTTGACGTACGTATATAACATTAACGAACAGTTTGAAACAGCCTCAACGGTGACGTGAGCTCGCCAAGACAACATTAAAATTGTAAAAATTAGGTATTAGATTTTTATGCAGTATGTAAATAAAAATCATGTATGTTATTAATGTCTGAGTTTATTTATTTCTCTCTGTCATTTTCCTTTGTGTTGGTTATAATGATGACGCAAATCGGAAGGGGAACGATGTTATAATTTTTTTATTTGAAGCTAATCAAAAAATAGTCGCTGCATTTTAACGCAGTCGCGTTATGATATTTTTTAGTTCACTGTAACATTATTTATTTACTTACATGGAAAAATTACGGCTAAATTAAAGATAGATGATAAATACAATAAGTCAGTTAACGCCATTTAAAGGTTCACATATAAAGACAAGATAAGATACAGTACACTACATGATAAATGTAAGAGGTAACATGACACAAATAAATATACTAAAAACAGCAATACTGTAACAGGAAAATTTTTAATTAAGTGAAATAAAATTAAATTGTTCCTAATTAATGTCTATTTTCAAATTCTGATAATTACTGACTATTTATCTATTATATTTGTGCACTATTAGGTACGAAATCTATAAACACTATCTCGGACATTTATGTTTATTTACAAGTAGAAAGTCACAAACCACGCCCTGTAGTTTCGTTGTTAAATCATTTTGAACATTGACAACCAGTAATTGTTGTGTGGTATTTTTGATCCAAACTGTCTTGTTTTTATATCCATCTTGTTATATGAATGAATGAAGTTTTCTTTCTTTCTTTCTTTTTCTTATTGTATCGCCTGCTAAGTTTGCAACGTCAGTATTAAGACGATAGACCGGCAATGCAGCGGTAAAGTTAATAGTTATAGGGGCAAAGTCTACCCAATTCCATTAAAACGCAATCACAACGGTGTCGCAAAGGAACATAACTTAAGCTTATCGCCCACTTTTGGTATGCATCAGGGGATGAACGATTAATGCACACGCACCGCAATAATCACAATTAATCTTCCGCATGTCGAAGATTTGGGGGCACTCTGTACAATACAATGTGTTTCTGTTTTCTAGGGAGCGATGCGGCTATTAAGACGGATATGCCGCCAAAACGGATTGTGCCCCTATTCCAAGTGGCGTACGATAGAAGCCTGTGTAGGCCGCTGGGAACGGTTCTGGACTTGGCGAAATTGCGCAGGAAACGTAAACCGCACAAGGAGTACTTTGAACCGGCCTCAAATCCATCTCGCAGTGTGTCGCCAGCGTCCTACGGACACAGATCGCCGCCGCCGGCCAGGAAGGTGTCATACCATGTCCCCCGGCATATCAAAGCGAAGAAGCAAGCCGATTACAGACAAAACGCATTAACAGTCTTCGAATTTTCGACGGCGTACCCATTTATCTATGGGAACAATAAGTTTAAATGTTTCATCTGCTCCCAGCAGTTCCTCGAAACCTCCGTGTTGAGGCAGCATATGAACGAAACGCACACGTTTGCGCCATTGAAACGGCTGTTGAACAACCGAAGGGAGAACGTTCTGAAAGTCGACGTCAGCGAGCTGTCGTGCAAGCTGTGCACCGTGAAACCCAAGGATCTGATGCAACTGAAGTTCCATTTGAAAGACGATCACGAGAAGGTGATCGACCCGAACTTGCAGGACAACATGATACCATTCAAGCTGGACGGCGCGGAGGGGTCGTATAACTGCGTGATATGTGACGAGGCGTTCATAAAAGTGCGTATATTGGTCATCCACATGAGCGTGCACTTCAACAACTACAGCTGCGAAATATGCGGCTCCGGCTTCATGACGCTGCGCCTTCTGAAGAAGCACCTGGAAGTGCACGAGACGGGGAACTACCCGTGCGACAGATGCAACAAAGTCTTCAGCACGTCGCAGAAGAGATCGCTGCACATCCGCGGCGTCCACCTCAAGCAGTACCCGCGACGGTGTCCCATGTGCCCCGAGAGGTTCAACTCCAACTACCGCCGGACGATCCACCTCCAGAACGTGCACAACCAGTCGACGAGAGTCCACAAGTGCGAGACGTGCGGCCGCGCCTTCAACCTGAAATATCATCTGATATGTCACACCCGTTCCGTGCACCTGCAGCAGCGGAACGAGCAGTGCAAGGTGTGCATGCAGAGGTTCTGCAATAAGGAAACGTTGAAGCGGCACATGATAATACACACGGGCGAGAAGAATTACAAGTGCGAGATGTGCGGACTGGCCTTCTTGAGACGGAAGAACCTGAAGGATCACTTGAGGTTGCACGACGTCGTGTGACCCGGTGTGGTTGTGTGCTGAAACGTGATATCCTCGAAGAGCAGGGTGAGAAGGCAGATGAGTATACTGCCACGTTTCAACATGTGTATGTATTATCAAGGAATAGGTGGTGAGCCCTTGCCAAATTGATCTTCTATCTTAACTTCTAGACCGACCCTAATGCTGGCTGATGAAGGGGGGAGGGGGGGGGTGTTGAAGGAACTATAGAAGACCTTCAGCAGTTTGCTTTGCTAGGCAATGTCAATAAGAATGAATGCAATTGTGTCGTTTCGAACAGTTCTGTATCAATTCTGATGTTGATTGAATATAACTACTTCTGAACGGAATTGAATATGTATTTTTTACAAATATGCTTCAACCGTTTTTATATGAAAGATAATGGGCTGACATTACATTTCAAAAAAATAACAATGTTATTTTACCATTTGACTTATACATTGTAAATAATTATTATTTAAGTAATATTATATTTTTAATCGCTCTGACCTGCTTGTACATTGGACCCTACGATTAGATGTTCTTCGAATATTCATTCTGTCGCACTAACATTTGTTGCTCCTTGTTTGGTAGCCTCGAGCATTACTCAATTGTAAGACACGAAGACAACAAGATGTTACGTAATATTTCATAAGTGAACGCGTTGTATTTTTCTTAGTGTTTTCTCCTTTCAATGTTGTTTGAAATACGTCAAGAATAAGCATAGCCATGTTAAAGGAACACGCCTTCATCGGCATATGTGTATGCCCGTTGCTGTATGTTCACAATAGCGAATGGATGCATCGTCACGCCTGCAATTCCCGAAGAGGTAGACAGACAAGTGTACCCTAACGCATTGTACTATCTATCATCTTTAATATAATTGTTACAACTCAATTGTTCACGGATACAAATAATAATATTTTAAGTTTGTTTATAATTTATCAGATTGATTGTTTATAAAAGATTGAGCTAACGTTGATTTCAATCGGAACATTCAAGTTTTTCCGGCCTGTACTGTGCTAGGAATCGTTCGTGTTAGTTCCCGGCCACCTGTATTTTGTAACTAGACATCACTGACAAATAAAATTATTTTTATCATGAATTATATTCTTTTATTGTGCCAAAAACCTACTCGCATGGCTGAATAAGGCCACCAGCTGATGGAGGAGTCAGAAGTCTCCGGTACATCAAGCGTGTATGAGGAGAGAGATTAATGCGACAGGTCTGAGTATAGAGATACTGGGCAGCCGGTGCTCACTGCCTACCCTGTAAGGGATCTGCCGTAATAATAGTGATCTCTGCTTGGTACATATGTGATAATGTTAATGGGTTTACATTTTATTTTTAACACACGACGTTGAGACAGTATCAATTGAAAGTTGAATTTAGTGATGTGTGCTGCAAGGGTTGGCGTGTAGACTCCTTTACAACGACAGATAGTTTCCTAATGTAACTACAATATAATATAAACGTAAAGATATCGTAACATCACTGCTGTAATACCCGAAGAGGTAGGCAGATGAGTGTAGTAAACTCCCATGTTTTAACAGTTATGGACTGTCTTGTAACTTGATTGGCTGCGATCGCAAATGCTGATTAATAGGTCCTGGATTCTTCTCCCCGGTTGGGCACTATTAAATTCTTCTAATTCAGTTTTTCTAGTTGAAATTACTAGCAGTATTATTCAGTTATTACAGTTGTGTTGTTAAGTTTTTTTGTATTAAATTATTATTTATTTGTATGAAGAGGAATTTTCATTGGTAAAATACTTTTGCGGCTTCTTAATTCTGTTTCAAAAAAAAGTTCGTCATTCATAAGTCATTAAAAAATACAATTCTATATCATCCCGTAAAGGTATTTCAGTTTTCTTGTTAGTCCTTCCAAAGGTACAGTCAGTATATTTATCTATGAAATGTATCTTTTCAACTATCTCATAAAATAGCTACAATTGCACATGGCTGCGATATCTTGCACATTTCATTACTGCGGTCGGGTGGTTGAGCTGACGTTCGGTAACTGAACTAAAGTATCCCAGTGCAGATTGGCTAAGAAATCGTCTTAATCTTCTAACATCGCAGCTTCCGAAATGAGTTACTGTCGTTACACATTAATGTTTGTGAAAACACAAGCTAAATCTCTCCTAATCAAATGTTCGACATCAACCCATTCGGCATCCAGGTAAATTTACATATAAGTCGTCTAGTCAGGAGTGCGACCGCTTGTAAATTTAATTATAAAACTAAACTGGGAACGATATGAAAGATAAAAATATAAGTGGATGAAGGTGGTATCGTGAACGAAGGTATATTGTAATTCTACGTGGCTCATCCTTTCGACCTTGCTTGAAATACGTCTGAAAATCAAGATGGCGATTGTTCCAATTCAATGCTCAAAGGATGTTCAGCCGTTGAAATATGTTAAACGTCTAATGCGGTCAACTTACTCGGCATTAAAACCTCTCAATCAACTCATGCGATCAATTTCTTTTTTCTAGGCATCATTGAAGAGAGCGATTCGTATATCATTGTGAAAGACGACGACGGCACCGAAATAAAGTTGAAATTGCTGAAACAACCGATCGCTATAAAGGACCTGGTCTGCCGATACGAACAGGAGCAGGTGGCGGAGCGCGAGGCGCGCGGAACTAAGGTCACAGTTAAACAAAAGTCGAAGCAGAGGAATCGTTGTACCACGACGTCCGATAAGAGAACAGCGTGTGTGAAATTCTTGAAAACACCGGTGCCACTGCGCGGCGGACTCAAGCTGATAGATGATAAGCCGGTGACGTTCAACGTGGCGACTGTCGATAGGGCGTACGTTCGTAGATCTGACAAAAGGCCGCCGAACCCAGACCACCAGACGTGGAAACAAAACGCCCTGACGCTGTTCGAACATTCCGACGTCTACCCGTTCGTGCACGCCAGCAACAGATACAAGTGCTTGATCTGCGCGAAGTCATTCCTCCTGCCGAAGGATCTGAAGGCGCATTTGACGGACCACAGCGTGACAGAATACAAGCGTGAGTTGAACAATCGCGTAAGAGACAGGAATCTCAAAGTGGACGTGTCGAATCTTCAATGCAAGATATGTGAGCAGACTTTGGCGGATTTCACGTCATTGAAAACCCATCTGCATGGACACGGAAAGCGAATAGATCCTGATTATAAAGACAATTTGATCCCTTTCAATTTGAGCGGCGACACGTTCCAATGTCAGATATGCCACGAGAGTTTCCTCAAGCTGCGCTTGTTGACGATTCACATGAGCAAGCACTTCAGCAACTACCACTGCGAGCACTGCGGCGCAGTGTTCATATCGCTCAATCTACTGAAGAGACATCAGCAGACGCACAAGGACGGCAGCTACCCGTGCGACAAGTGCGAGAAAGTGTTCAGCAATCCCGCGAAAAGGACGCTCCACACGCGAGGCGTGCACCTGAAACAGTTTCCGAGGACCTGTCCGATTTGCCCGGAAAGATTCAACTCCAACTACAAAAGGACGAAGCACTTGCGAGTCGTCCACAATCAGAAAACCGGTTGCCACAAGTGCGTTACCTGCGGGAGGGAGTACGACCTGAAATACCAGTTGCTGGTCCACGTGAGGTCCGTACACTTGCAGGAGCGTAACCAAGAATGCGCCGTCTGTCACGCGAGGTTTTTCTCCAAGTACTGTCTCTCCAGGCACATGTACGTCCACACGGGGGAGAAGAATTTCAAATGCCACGTGTGTGGCAAGGCGTACGCTCGGAATAAGAGTCTCAGGGAACACTTGAAGTCGCACGACGCGAGCCAAGCCTTCGATCCGAATTGAGCTGGCGACGTCTTTCTTACGTTTCTCAAAACGTTGCTGGTCGTCGAGGACTGTAAATTCGAAAAGAATGTTATAAACGAGAATGCAGCATGCGTAAAAACAAATATTTGTATTCGGATCAAATATCCCCTAACACATTTTTGTATACTTCATTGTACACCATATATGTATGGATATATACACATAGACCCATACACGTGCACACAAATCTAATACATATGATATGATATAAGTAAAAATAAAATTCTAAATGTATAAATTCAACGGAAATTAATTCAACAATTAATAAATTCAACGGACATTAAATAACAAACAAGGTGCAAAGGCTCCTACACTAGTTTGTAAAACCTGCACCTCACAATGCCCCCTCATGCACGAGGACTGATTATAACAATTATACATATTTACGAGTCTGTATTATACATGTCACAGTAACAATTCGTTTACGCCGAGCATCCTGCCGGCCACAAGCGAACAAGGAAGCTTTTCGCAATTCCTCTTACAGGACTTCCGCACTCCGGGGTTAATGGAAACGCAGCAGCTAACTTGAGGATATGCTTGAGATATTCTCAATAGTAACAGGGAAATAAGTAATTTTAGATATTTTACGGATCATTAGGGCAGTCCCCTAGAGACTCCCAAACAGTACAAGCAGTTCCCTTGAAATTGGTCTGACAAGAACTCGTCTGGTACGATCACCAATTCTGGTGCCTGTAGGATGACAGCAAACAGACGAGCTGGTCACATTTGTAAAATCCATATTTTTGTTTACAAAACCCAGGAATTACTGCTTCCACTCAGTTGCATCATCATGCTGCACAAATTCCGTTGAAAAGAAGATTCTTCCGACTGCCATTTACAAGACATGGATTTGTTGGCGGAGGAAACAGTATAAACGCAACAGCATCTCTAACACAAGATTGTAGCAAACTCCCACGCTTCACCAGATACATCACCGCTGCCACCGCTGCGAAAGAAAACTGAGTTCTAAAAATAGGGCTCCACCCGGAATTTGAGCCCAGGACCTTTCGATCATGCAGCAGAGTCACATGCAACCAACAAGGCACATTTAACATTTGTTTAAGTATTGAAATGGGATGGATCCAGTTGCTGTTTGGATCCGATCTTCAAATTCTGCCATCTTTTTAAATTTTTACTCAGGCCCAATGCAACTTCATTCAAATGTCTTCAATGTCAGTAATATTGGCTGTCACATAAGAGGTACTTCTTGATTGTTTGTTTGTAGAATAGACAATTTGTGTGTGAAGAGGCCATGTTGAAATATGGTACAAATAATACACTTATATTAATTACATGCACAGTATAACTAAGTTTGTAAATAAATCACATATTACTTGTTATCAATTCTGATCACAATTACTCTAGAAAACTTTGTGAATTAATTTTTAAGGTTATTAAACACAAGAGCTAAGGAATTAGCTGTTTATTGTTTATAGGCTTGGGTATCCACGAGAAAAACTGTAATACTCTGAAGATTTCTGAATCGTCTATTAGTGTGGAAACGATTGAGAAGACTTTAAGGTGGATGGCAAGCGTTTTAAATGGCAAAATTTTATCTTTCCCAGGGATACCAGCCACAGAACCAAGGGGGCCCCGCACCGGTGTGTGGCAAATGTCGATATCGGAAAGGCAGAACGCCGCCACGTTTCTGGAATTTACGACTGTCAAACCGTTCCTTTACCAGCAGGCGAATTTTAAATGTTTCTATTGCGACGAGGTGTTCCCCGAGATACATTCGGTATTGGCACACGCTGATCTCCATTCGTCTCCAAACAGGCCCTGTTTGCTCAAACAGCATCTGAGGAAAGGGAAGCGCGTGATCAAAGTGGACATATCAAGATTGAAATGCAAAATTTGCGAGCAGAGGTATTCAGATCTGGACGACATAAGGAGACATTTAGTGATGGCTCACGAGAAAGAGTTCAATACGGCGGGGAACGGTCTAATGGCGTATAATCTCAGCGTTAATAATGGTCTTTTTGCATGTCACAAATGTGAAAAGACCTTCAATTCTTTCTTCTTGCTGAACAGACACATGAACGATCACTTGAGCGTGGTCTGCGAAACGTGTGGCTTAGGGTTCTTGTCGCACCAGCGTCTGATCAACCACAGGGTAGTGCATCAGATCGGGGCGTACATATGCGACAAGTGCCAATGCGTGTTCGAGACGAAGCTGAAGCTAAGGTACCACCTGTACAAGAAGCACGAGGTGACCAACGCAAAGAAGATCAAGCCGCTCAAATGTCCGCACTGCTTGGAAAGATTCTCCGAGCATTACCGCAAGATGACGCATTTGAAGGAGGCGCACAGTATAACGTTCTCGTTCGAGTGTGCCTCCTGCAAGGCGATGTTCCGGACGAGGAGAGCGCTCACGGAGCACACGACCAAGCAGCACACGCAGAAGATCCAATGCAAAGTGTGCGGCAAATGCTTCGGTACGCAGTCGCTGCTGAAGATGCATATGCGCGGGCACACCGGCGAGAGGAATTTCTCCTGCTCGGTGTGCCAGAAGACGTACATGCACGAAAGGACGCTGAAGATGCATATGCGGGCTCACGGCACCTCCTGGAAGTTCAGCTGCCCGGAATGCAGCCAAGGGTTCCACAGCCAGACCGATCACCACAAGCACGTGAGGCAGTGGCATCCGCAGTGGAAGTTCACAACGATTGTCAAAAGCTTCGGAGCTTCGGGCTCTGCTTAGCTTTAACTTAAATTGATTTGAAAATTTTAAAGATATGTTTAAAAATCATTATTATAGTAAGAATATTATTTACAACAAGTGTAACTCTGTTACAGACTGCCTCGTTGGTCGTGTTGGTTGCAAGTGCGACTGCCGATCGAGAGGTCCCGGGTTCGATTCCCGGGTCG
>DWEI01000654.1:0-20337 GCA_018245875.1 Mysoria ambigua
GTAGGTACTTCGCCACGGCTAGTTCTCTCCGTGTCTCCAGCTTACTGTATCCTACCATGCCTATTACAAAAGAGGTATAAGATATATGGATATAATATATGGATATAGTTTGCCATATTGGCAAAATGCAGATTGGTACACTTCACTCACCTTAGGGAATATATTATAGAGAGCTTCAAATAGTTTTCTCAAAATATTTTTCTTTATGCGTGGTTTAACTTTAAAACTCGTATAGCATTCAAAAATCGTGTGTGGCAATATTTGAAAAGCAGACGTCAGAGCTGGAAGCTGAAATCTAATCTAGGCTTAGGCTATTAACGTTTTTAAATACTATTAAACAAATAGCCCATACGCAGTAGGTAACATAACAACTCAGTGAACGAAGTTGTCTCCGCACAATGTTCTGCCGGTTTGAAAGTTATCAATTTGTTATGCTGTTCCTGTATGAATATTGCATGTCGTGTTGTACTTAAATAATATATAATATGAAGCTAATAAATTATAAGGAACTACTAATATTAAAATATTTCATATAGTTTTTCTTATTTATTATTTTATTTCTTATTTAAAGCCTATATAAAGAACATATAAGATTGATATTATGCCTGATCTTGTGTTCGTATTTTATAACACGTATTATATAACGTAACGTAACGTAACTTCACGCCTGTAATCCCCGAAGAGGTAGACAGAGGAATGCAGAACGTATAATATATCTGGTAAAAAGTGAGAGTACTGCACTACTATGCCTACAACTTCTGGTAAACACAGGCGTGATGTTATATTAAGTTCGATACTATTCTTTATCATGTACTGCAGTTCAAGGATAGTTCAGATTGAACACCGTCTGCAACTATAGCATCACAAACAATGTTATATAATTGTTAGATCTGCAATAATCACTTAAATTATTAGAGTTTTTATAGTTGTTGGCAAGCATACCATATTATCAAGATATAAAAGATTATGAATAAAACAACCTCATTATATTTACTCCTGTTTTAATGGATTTGGTGTTTTAAAATAATTATCGACGTAGTGTACAAACTTACAGGCGTTTACAGTGAGTATAGTTATTCCTGGCGTATTAAACAATGATAGTGCCTCGTCAGAGGGTGTATCGGGATGTTCATATAAATATCAGCAGAACGATTAATACAATACAGTATTATATTGCTTATTTTCATGTACCATAAGTTACGTATTGTACTTATATAATATTATGTAAGAACGATCTATCTCTCTTAGATATTTAAGTTTAATTTTATACAATAGCAATACAGAGTTTAAGATGGTATAGTGACTGATAGTTGGGAATAATATTATTTACAATAAAACAATAAAATACAATATTGGTTTGATTTGTTTGTTTTTTTTTTGCGAACAATTTGTAATTATTTTCTTCTCAATTCATGAGTGGTTTTTATATTCTTTATCTGAACAATATTAGACGCCTAGTCATTGTAAAGGCATAAGGCCTTATAAAGAAAGAACGTGTGAACATGGTATAATAATAATAATAATTTGTGCGATTTTCTGACAGCGTAATGGTTTTAAAAAATGTCTCCGACATTCATTTCGGTAAACAGTATCATGGGTACTGATCTCACTTACTTATCAAAAATATGTTAATTACAAACTTTAAAATTCACACAAACATATGTATGCAACCAATTTAAGGAATGGCGAGAAGAGTTAACAGGAATATCGATTAATAGGTATCTATATTCTTATGTTTTTTATAGTCACATTACATTTTCGCAAATTTACCTACAAAAAATTTACAACAAGTGTCAGAAATGTAAAATGTTTCGATTTCAACGATCGAAGCGACATTGTATTAAATTTTAACATATTAAATTTTATCGTGTTCAACTTTATTGATAAACGAGAGTAAAAATACTAAGTATTTTCAATTTAGGTAGTCAAAAAACTAAAACATTTAATATGTCTTTTTCGTAGAAATCCACGCATAGTAATATTGTAAATTTCACATATTGTACGCGTAATGTTCATTTAATCGTTAGACAGTTGATTTAATACAAAAATTAGCTCTGTGGGTAAATAGTGAGTATAAAATATACAGATATTAAATTTATAAGTGATTGCATGTAAAAATCTTACTTATAAATACGAACAATAGACATTATACAAAAAGCTATCTTTTGGTTCTACATCACGCACAAGTCGTACGGTAGTTAATGCGCCATACGTTGGACTTACTACGTCTCACACACAATGTGAACCAGTACCACTAACACTCGCCAATCGTCACATTACATATTTATCTCAGCCTTTTTGATTAGGAGAATCATAATATTAAATTACAAGAAATTTGGAATATACATAGTAGTCATTAAATCGGGTGAACTAAGATTACATGTAGTAAATAGTGAGCGAGCGCGTGCGGGCGCGGGGCGGCGCGAGGCGGCGCGGCGCGACGCGTTGCGGCGCGGGTCGGCGCGGGCGGTCGCCACTCTACTATGTGAAGCACCATTTGTTCTAGCGTAGGGACAATGTACACGAATCCTCCATTTTAATCTACGTTACTTTAAAATTAACTTGCTGCATTTACTAATGCGCTTACTCTCCGATTATTCATTAGGAACAACGATTTTAAAATACTATATGAATATCTTATTAGGATAACTTAAAACGTAAAAAAATATTTATGCGCTTTTTTGGCACTTACTTCTAATTTGAATTCGACTATATTTAAAGTTTTACCATAGTAAATTTCAATGTGACTCAAATAAATTGTGACACTATATGTTCTGCAGTTCATAAATCCCAATGTTTATGAAGTTGTATTCCGCTGTTGCGGCCTTCTTTGGTGAATTTCTAAGTATGTCAAGTTTTGCATTTGATGGCGTAGGATAACGAGATAAAGTAATAAGTACTTGCCAGTATCGACACATTTTTTACAAGGACGCTGTAGAACGCAATCGTAAGTACATACATAAATATTTACAGGAGATATAGGTACATATAAATTTGTAATTAAATAAAGATGTCATAAAACATATTTACAATAGAAAACCTACGTAGAAAAATTGAGCATTAGCACAAAGATAGGCTTGAGACCCTAATAAAAATACTATAGCGGGCGACGAAACATTTTACGAAACGATCGTGTCCTTATTCAAGTACTTAGTACTTAATAACACCGCAATGCGCTTAATATTTAATCATTTATACAAATATACATCTCAAAGTTTTTATATTAATCTCATAGCCACTGAACTGAGTGTTAACCACGACTGTCACTTTATAACAAACGGATAACTAGTGAAAGTTAGATCACAAGAGCGGAATCACATGATGCGGCGGGGAGAAACGCGTCGGTCCGGCGCGGAGCTACAGCGCGGCCGCCCTCAGGTGCACTCGATGATGAGAGGCTGGTTGGACTCGATGACGCTGGGCCGCGTCTCCGCGGCCGCGCCGTAGTGCTGCTCGTGGTCGGGCGGCGGGTGCAGCGGCCGGTACGGCGCGCCCGCCGGCGACAGCTGCCCGTGGCCCGCCAGGTGCGGTGTGGTGGTGTGCGCGTGCGCTCCCAACAACACTTCGCTGTGCGACAACGCGACGCGCGCCCCACCGGCTCCCGCCGGCCCTCCCTGCGACGCCGAGTGCACCTCGTAAGCCTCGTGCCCCTCTCTCTCGTGGCAGTCTTTGTCGACGGTACCTGCAAAGTGCACGCGAAAATGAAATCGGCCGCGTTCAGAGACAGCGCAAGTGAAAGTTGTAGTTCACCTACGAAGAGAAAGTGCAACGCGATGCGGCTACTCCCGCATCTGCGTTTATTTTCGCGTTATATGGTGTAATATTATAAAAATATCAGTGTTATAAAATTGAAAATAATAAAATTATTTGTGAAATATCAGATTTCAGTTATTGTAAATATATAAATGTGTAAAAATATAGAAAAAACAATGTAATTTTTTGATATTTTAACACTTACCAATACATTCAGTGTTAGCGGCGTTTGTGATAGCTAGGACTTCCTCAATGTTATTCGGCTTGCAACTTGTAGTTTTCCAATGCGTGCGAAGTCCGGACGCACTGATGTACTTTTTATCACATCCTTGGCAAACGTAGGGTCTGTCGTTGGTGTGTAGCCTTTTATGAAGTTTCAAGTGAACAAATTGAGTGAATTTTTGCATACACAAATCACACGCATACGGTTTCTGACCAGAATGTAAGCGAAGGTGAGTCTTTAAATTCGACGTTGATGAAAACCTTTTCTTGCATATGTCACATTGATGAGGTTTCTCTCCCGTATGCACTAAATGATGTTTCTGTAGGTGAGCGAGTTGCGTGAACGATTTGTTGCATACATTACACTTGAACGGTCGTTCCCCTGAGTGTGTTCTTAAGTGTACTTTTAAATTTGATAACTGACCGAACGTTTTGCAGCATACATTGCATTCGTAGTGCATTTTTCCATCTTTCTTTTTCAATGGATAGGGTAAGCTCCTGTATCCCCGCGAAGATTGCGAGTTGGGGCTCATTGGAGATACCATCAAACTGCCATCGGGACTCATAGCGCCGTGTTGCGGTACCAGTTGACTATTCACGTTTGAGTTTTGTATCAAACTCAACTGAGAACAGTTTTTCAGTGTAATTACACTCGTTGATGATGGATAGTGGTGGCTGGTCTGTCCATTTTGTGCCCTTTCGTATTGATGCGTTGACGATACAGTTGGTGAATAGGTACTTGGAGGAGAACCAAGTTGAGTTATTATCGTAGAATTTGGCGGAGAATACAAGCTGTAGGAATAATTTGGATAGTGACTTTCATATCTCGTCTCTCTAATTTCTCTTATTTCTCTGATTTCCCTTATTTCAGTAGTATGAGGAATCGAATGTGGAGGTGATGTTGAATATACAGAAGCTACACTTGGAGTTGGTAATTGTTGTGGTAATGGTAATAATGATGGCAGTGGTGTTAAATTTGAACTGGAATCTGGACTACATGCATTGCCGTATCTCTGGCTTTTCTTATACGAGTAAGCCATTTCGGTCGGAGATGAAGGGGGCGGTGTTGCATTTGGTTGTCTCCTATTTGGATCATTATTGTTGGTATCAATTCTGTTTCCTGTTAGTATAGTTTCCAAAATCCTTGTATCTGGTGGGGAATATCTCATAAAAGCTGGTTGTGGTGAAGGAGATATTGATCCATCTTCATAGTATGGCTTGTTTAGAGGAACAATAGTATTTTGTGAAGATTCTAATACTATTACCGTTGAGGTAGCAGGATCACGACGAGGTGGTGATAAATTTTTCGGTGACTCACTAGCAATTTCTTCAGCTATAATTAACTCCTTTTCACTTTCACATTCCATATCTTTATGATTTTGGTACTGATAAGCTCTTGGCATTTTAATTTTCACTTTTCTATATTCATTTCGATGCATATCCATATCATTTTTTTGCACAATTACAGTTTCTTTAGGTTCGTTTGTTTTGTTTGAGCAATCCAGAACATAATTTTCTACATCTGAGTCACTGGAATCTTCAGGAGGTGTAAATTCATCGTGATATCCATTGCTGTGGTAACCTTCATCTGATCGAACAGAACCATCATTAGGAGTAAGTTGATGTTCATAATGTTGTGGGCCGCAATGAGTAAGACTTGGCGACTTACTTCCGAGTTTGTCTTGGTGGTTTTGTGCCATCGGAGAAGGTCCTCGAATATCCCTCATATGTTGATTATGCGCAGGCGACCTACTGCTATGTATTCTTGGATTTTCTAATTGATGAATAACTACATGTGATGTACTTTCTTTATGTTGGTGAATTATTAGAGTTTGATTGTCTCTATGATGCATTTTCACAGGTGATGGCGGTTGCATTAAACCATTCGGTGATAATAACGTTGGACAATCATTTAGTATTGGATTTTCTGATTTATGATGGGTTATATTCGTAGATATATCGGCTCTGATAATTGACCTATCAGTTTTATTTACAATTCTTGGTTCATCACGAGGTAATAAATTTGATGTTTCGTGACCTGATTTTTCACTTGATTCCCTTTTTCTTCGACGGCTAGGAATTTCAGTTTCTAGAAGTTCTTTTGCATTTGTAAGTCCTAATACGTATTTCATGTGATTAAAAGCAATTTCAGGATGAACCGGAGCAGGTGGCAAACCATATGCTTTTTTGATAGTCTCTTCTTTGCCTGTGATAAAAAATATTCCGATATTAGCTGTCTATAAAAATTATTTAAAAATATTTTAAACTTCAAATGACCATATTTGAACTATGTTGTAATATAAAAAAAATTAACTTACATATAGAGTAGGTAGCCCTCTCAGGATCTATGTCGTAACCTAATCTTGTTGCGAAATCTTTACAATACCAGACCATAAGTTCTTCATTTGGCATTATGTCCCTGAAAAATATAAAAGAGCATTATTCATTGCTCATAGTCATCATAACTAACTCATCATAACTCGTGAAAGTTTTCAGTGTCGTGATGTGTTGTTCCTGGTGGTATAACAATTGTGTTACCTGATGGTATAAAAATATATGTGTTCTTGATGCTGACACGCCACGAGGTTCATCACTGACAGCGAGTAAGCCGACGCCACATAACGCATCCAGTTCGCCACGCTCGTGTCTGAGCCATCCAGGTAATAATAGTCACTATCTTTGAATATCTGAAATCAAAATATTACTTATGAAACATTGTTGTGTGAATTGTAACCGGCCGTACAAAATTTATATACATTTGTTGGAAGCCGTAACTATTGTGTTTACTTTGTTGGTGAAGACGGAACACATGTTACGCCGGGCACGCGGCACGTGCTCAATATTTACAATGCGCGTGCAGCTGATAGCGGGCTGTTCATGACTATTATGATAGACTTGTCAAGGACGGCATCCAATGTCATTGCGTTTTTTTACAGTTCGAAGAACATTTAAACGAATGTTATAATGAAAAGAAGATTAAGATTTAATCATTTTTTTGTACTGTTACGAGCAAATGACATTGCAGCGCCTTTGCGAATTGGATTACAAGGGTAAAATGAGTTTAATAATAAGAAAGATCTCTAAATAACTTTATAAAGCAACCAGCACCGTAAAATGTAAAAAAAGCCCAATCTCACCTTAATATTTCCATAAGTATGATGTCTGACAGTTTCCTGTACCTGGCCCAAAAGAGAGAGGAATAGGTTAGTTAGAGACAAGAAAAGTGCGTGGGAGTTTTGGGTTTAGGAGGGCGCAAAGTTGTAAATGTCTAAATTAGTTAGTTCGACACCTGTAGTATGGGTATGTTTTGATATCAGGCATTTATGAAATTATGTACAAAGCCATTACCATATTTGACGATTTATTCAACTATTACTGTAAAGCGAAGTACAAGGTCGGTGCGATGTTTGTTAACAATAAGCGCCACTCACCCTCCAATAATACCGCCAGGATACTTTGTCATTCGGTTTGTTGGGTGTGCGTGTTCCTTCGAATGGTCCAAATCTAGTACCACGAGGAATGACTCCTGTGCTCCAAACACCTTCTGTCTGCAATTTACATAAACAGTCAATAAAAGAATCGTTTATTATAATGTTAGGAAAATAATTGTTTTGTACTTTTATTTGTATGATTCTAAATGTTTCCTATAATTTTTAACTACAACAAATTAAAGTTTAATTACAACGAATATAAATATTTGTAGTTCGTAATTGAAAACTAAACATTTTAAACTAGTGTTAGTGCACCACTTCAGGTACTTTATGTATATCAGACATAATTATTACATTAGACATGCGGAATATTCATTAAATGAATGTACTAAGTGCCGAGCAGTTACCGGTGTGTTGGGCGTGGAGAGCACAGCGGAGGGGCGCAGCGCGAGGCTGCGAGGCAGCGTGCGCTCGGCGCGGCCCGGCGCGCCGCGCTCGCACGGCACGTCCGGCACGATATACACGGTCAGCCGCTCGAACTCCTCCTCGCGCATCCGAGTCACATCGTACGCGCCGCCCGAGCCCGGGCTCGCCGTGCGCCCCACCGTCGTGCTGGGAGTCTCTTCACTCGTTGACTGTTGACGATACAGACGATTATTATTCGCACACGGGGTATACGCACATACACTGAACTCTCTTAATTTTAAAGATGCCAGTTTAAATTCACTTCACCGTATATCGAGTTCTTCGTAAGAGATCAAAAGTATATACTACATATACTTTTCCTAAATGCTGCCAGCCTTTGTTATATCCTGTTGTGTTAAACCTTCGTATTTCATTTGAATTAGCAGTTTTAACAAATGCAAACATAATTTGTACTTATTTTATGGTCGTTACCCAATACTAAGTTTTATATGAACGACAATTTCACTAAAGGAAATAATATTCTTTTTAAAAATAAATACATAAGCATGACCTAGACCGTGGCTTATAGAAAATAAAATTTTAACAACTCTTCATTTCTACAGCGTAGACAGTTCTTTGTTTCTATAATGAAAACTAATATAAACACACGAAGATGTTTAAAGGAATTATTAAGTTTTCACAGTAAATAAAATTAGCTTTTCACGAACGCACTTTCATTATCAGTTACGCAAATTAATGAAATCTTCGCTGCCACCATTTTGCGCACTAACAAATACGAATACGGAAAGACGCAATTCAACTGCAACAGGTAGGTATTGGGAAGTGCTCACTATTATCAATATGATAGCCATGTTAGATATCCAACGCGTCGCTAACAAAGTTGCCGTACTCTCAGCGACGGCCCGGCCGCCGGCCGGCAGCATTTTCAGCCCCGAAAAATATGCAAACGAATTGCACTTCTCCCTTCACACTCGTCTGCAGCGGCCGGAAGCGTCAGTGCAAACTGATTCTTGCGAACACTTAAGGAGGGCTTATTTTAGTGAAATGAGGACTACGGCATCGGCAGTGTTCGATAAAGGGGCGGCGCCACTACTGACCCAGTTTCGTGATAAGTGCGCACTTTCCACTGCGCACTGACACTTCCCATTCGCCTATTTATATTTTCCGCAAATTTCGTTTATCCCTTACAGATTTTAGAACCGAATATTAAATTAGCGAGTGATACATAAATGCTGAGTGAGCTATACTTACCAGTCTCATTTTGATTATTGATGTACACAGTATTTTCTTATTCCATTGATGTGGTAAGTACCTGAAAAGAAACCTTTCAATTAGCACAATACGTCCATACTGACGTTGTAATTATCTATTAAGCAGTTTCGAATTTCGAATGACACATGCAATGCGGAAGCAAAAGATTTTAATCAACATTACTGAATGTTTGCTAATTTTTGCACGTGTACATGTTAGCAGGATCAAGTTACGAATAGTAAATGAAACCTTTCAATGCGGCTGATGTATTTTTTTTAGTTCTACAAGCAATTCCAATGCTGCATTTACAAATACAGCAAAAAATTATGACACGATTACAAACGCCTAGGATCAGTTTTGGGTTTATACTATATGATTACCTACTTGAATAACTTCAAACCACGTATGTATCACATATAAAAAGAGAAAGTGACAGACATTGTTTTAGTTCACTGACGCCAAGAAACGTAGATCAATCGAGTGTAGTGAAGCAGACATTGCATAATTCGACGTCGGAAGTGACGCGGCAGCGGGCGTCGACTCCTCTCGCGGACGACGAAAAATTTGTTTTCCAAACCGGCTTCATTTGACATTCGGATGGTTGCGCAAGCGCCGGCTTGGTGCCGTAATGTAGGTACGCAGCGGTGCATTACGGCTGTTAGTGTTGCATTCCGAATGGCGGCCGCTCGTCGTACATTCCTATTTTTTTTATGTGTTCACAGTGAAAAGGTACAGAAAGACATACATAACATATTATGTACAACTGCGCTAAATAGTTTTCGAGAGAAGAAATTGAAGATTTCGGTTTTCTGTTGTTAGATATTTTCCACACCTATCAGGTCATACGTATTAAAATAAAGGTAATGAAGATTCAATATGCCTAAATATTTAGACGTAATTTTTCTTAATATAAATAAATAAAAGCGGAAAAACGTATATAAAATAATTAGTTAGTGAAACAATAAATCAATCATTGGATATTTCAAATTAAACTACATATTATTTTAACAGATGAATATAATAAGTAAGTAAGTAATATAAAAATTGTTGAGGTATCCACCGACGAATGATACGATAAAGATTATTAAAGAGAAAAACAATGTCAAACTGTAATCATTGAGATATATCTGTAAACGGCAGCGAATGACGTGTTTTCTATGTGGAATATGTATTTACACACTTCATATTTCTTCAGCAGTTACTACGTCTTATTATATACATATATAATGTACTGGGAGTAGCACATTACTAAGCACTACACATTAGTAGCACAGTACTGAGTAACAGATTTCCTGCTTTATGAGTAACATTTAAAATGTTGAAAATTAAAAGACATCGATTGCAATGTTTGAATACCAGATAAAATAATAAATGTAAAATACTCGAAAACGTCGGCAGATGAATATTATTAACTCCCACGTTGCACCAGTTACGTTTGAGTCCCACCATGGTATTAGTGGTAAACCTGTTGCCATACATTGAGCACAAATTCAAGCTTCGAGGCAATACTAGCAATTTAAAATAGTAATTGTAAATCGGAACTATCCATTAGTATCCGAACCGGGAATTGAACCCGTGCCCTCTCGATCAGCAGTCGCACTAACCACCGGACCAACGAAGCAGTTTATAACAATATATCTTCATCATAATTTTATAGTTATTGTGGCTATGTAAGTAAATACTCCTACATTCATCAACATTACAACGTGAAACGAAATGAGGAGGAATGAAATGAAAAGTAAATTGATACTTGTTACAGCTGTTATGAAGAAAATTAAGAGGAAAATATCGTAAATTATAAAAAGTTTTGCACAATATTGCAAAAGGTCGTATTATTTTCGCTGCATACATTATATATATGTAAATCACGTGTTTATGCAAAATCATATCTAAATAAATCACGTGTAATGTACCTCTACAAATATGAGGACATATGCCTGCATGTTATTAATACAATCGGTTATTTGTTAAATAGCTTTGAAAGTGAATCGCAAGAGGCCGTGTTTCGATTGACGAAGACGTTGGTGCAACGGGCCCGAGCGAGTGCACGTGAGCCGCGGCGCGCAACGCGACCGCGCAATGTCACGCCGGCCACGCGAGTCGATCCTGCGGCCCTGGCCCTAGGGCTGGCACACGGCACCTCGCGATCTATACTTTACTGTGCGCATCGTACTCAGTGTGTTTATAATATCATTATCACCTGATCCCAAAAGAAGCGACAAGACAGCTAATGATATGGAAACCAGACAGCTAACATGTTACATATTTGATGTATAATTATTATTTTTTAATTTTTTACATCCCGACACAGAACAAATATTTATGCTCATTGCACATTTTTTTATCCTGGGTGGGAATCGAATCCGGGGTAACACTCGAATTCACTAACCACTGTGCCAATGGGCTAGTTCAATACTTTATATTAAATCACTATTTTTAAGTTATATAGGACACCCAAATGGACATCTGAAAGTTATTTAAGAATAAAATATAAAAATATTTTGTTTGTTGAATAAATAAAACATTAGATATGTTACAATACTTACTCGTATTTAAACATTTAAATTCTGATCTGTAACTGGCTTCTGCCAGCCCCGGATAGACTAAACACTCCAACTTTTTATCACAATTATAATTATTGAAATAAGTACACTCCATACAGATAGGTATAAATTGTTGGAAATAAACGTTTCAAGTACGGAATCAAGACGTTTTCACTTGTAACTGTCGATTAAATAATACGATGCATAATTTGCTCACGTGCACTGATTAGAATAGAGGCGAACATGTAATGCTCTCCGTATGAAATCACTGTAGGAAGTCACGTGACCAGCACTGCTATTAATATTTCTTCACAATATTATATTACAATCATTATAACGGATCATAAAAATTTTATATAATATGTGAAGAGAGATAGATGGTACATAAATTTAAGTACATTAGAATTACTTATCGTGCATAAATACTGTAGTATAAATCAAGAAACATTTGGACTAATATTAATTAAGTAGGAACACCGCGTATATTTCTATTGATGTTACGATAAATGCATTAAATATTATTCAGTAGAATAATAGAATAATTTCATTTAGAATAAAATAATGATCAAGGGAAACATGTACGTTATATTTATAAAAATGTGATTTAAGATGATTGTATTTGTGCAATGGTGCAATCCTGTTTTCTGGTAATTTTAATTTGTTAATGTTCAAATTTCTGATAATGTTATTTAAATTTCATGTCATGCGTCGGTTTGGCCTCTGTTGAAGCTTAAAACACCTATGGCAAATAAATTATTATTATTATTATTTAGGACGATTTAGGAGTAAGATGGAAAATTAATTACTATTTAAATCGCCGCTTAATATTAATAATGTTATATGCGTTTATTACATTCACAATTTTATCGTTGGTCCTTTTAGAGACGGATAGCTTTATCGATTTCTCTTTTGTCGATTTTATTGTCACAGAATAAAAATATTCTTTACGCCTTCGGAAGCATCTTGAATTATGGACTTTATTATAGAACATAAATGATATTTTGTTTAAAAATAAGTACATATCAACAATCACTTCGGATTTGTTCTAAGAAATATAATAACTATGTACCTTATTGACAAAACAATATTAATTCGCCATGTTGAATTCGACGGAAGTGTACTGAAGGAGTCTAATTTAGATAATATCAAAATTACGTATATATTATCTTGAGTATATGGAGGGTATATGTTTGATAATGATTGGCTGGAAAACTGCACTGAATATTATTCATATGTATGTGTGTGAGTGTGTGTGCGCTGAAAACCGTCGAATGGGTATAGGAATGATAAATGAATGCAAAACTAGCATCTCAAATCTGAAAGGCTAAATATACTTGGGAGTCGGTGCTGTCTGCCCGTACTGTAAGCGACCTGCTGTGATGCTTAACAATATATAAGTGAAAGATGTTGAACTCGGGAATACGTAATAGTGTAAATGCAAATATTGCAAGCGCGCGCGAGCGCGGCGCGCGCGCACCAGGAAGCAACCTTGGCGCTCGCGCTGCTCTTGAACTTGCCCTTTGTGGCGTCGCGCACTGTACTCGCATCGCACCGCTATCTGCCGCATTCGCGCTTATCGCACTGTTCATCAATTAAAAACGTTCCGCCGTTGACGTATAACATAAGTCTTTTGAATAGTACATAAGTTTTTTCTCTAAAAAAATTATAAACAGAATATATATTTATGTATATACTTATTTGTAAATTTTTATTGTTATCGTAAATAAGGTATTTTTCACAGTCGTTTCGTGTAATTAATTGAATTGTTTATTGGTATTGTTAATGTTTTTTAAAGTGCAAATTATTATGATTACTGAAACGATTATATCTCTTTTTTAATTATTGGCACCATTTATATGCATAAAATTTAAAATTTTACGGGAATATATTATAAGATTAATTTTCAGTCAAGGTTTAAAATTAAATATGAAGACTATTTGAGCGAAACATCTATAACATAATTATTGCACCAGCCATGAATATATACAATATACACTGTTTTAATGTGAAATAATAAAAATTCTAATTCAGCCACATCTAGAAATATTAACACAGGTAGTAAGCAACATTTTCGTTACCATGCAACACGAGGTGTTATAAAATATGGCCATGATATTGTAAACATACACACACCGGTGCAACGGGAAAACTAACCTTGCAGTCTAATAATAATTTAATACGTAGATGTTTCCACTGCGAATAGATGCGTGTATCGGCTAGATGTAAGATGCATGTTGCCTATTTAGCTAACGCGGAATTCAATTCGATCGAAATGATTTTCTAGTTCGGCACAATTTCAAAGAATTTAGTTTCCCTCACGTTACGGTCGCACAACGATGTCTAACAACGATATATTTAACATTTCAATGAATAATGACGTTATTTATGCATAATTTACACTTATTTTTAAGTGAAAATTTATCGCTATATAAATTTTATTCCTGCCGTAAAAAGGTCGAGACTGATTGTAAATATATAAAATTAATCGTTTGTTTTACTTTTTTAAGCATTATTATGCTTTAATTCAGATATGCACTTGTAAAAGTATACACTAATTAATATTCACTTCACAATTTAGATCGCGAAAAACTTTTAACTTTTGATGAATACATTTAGTTCAGCGATAAAGTTCATAAAGCAATATTAATTTTTCTACTCAAAACAAACATTAACTACTGCTACTACGACATATTAAAATATTCTTGTTTAGCATCTAAAGTTCAATACTCACAATAAATGTTATCGTTCACGCATTCTTGAAATAACTATTGCTAGATCATAATGTCAACGATTGTTTTACCGCGCGATTTAATGTAAATAATTGACCGTCGGTGCCGGGTGCTGGTGAACGGGCCCGCGCCTAGGACGCGACAGTGCCGTCGAGCGACTTGATGTACTCGAGGAGGATGCGGAGCGCCAGCAGCGAGACCAGGGGTCGGAGCCAGCGCGCCGCGCTCATGTCGGCGCGGCGGCCCGTGCGTGCGGCGGCGGGCGCTGTGCTACGCGGGGCCCGTCTGCGGCCGGCGTGCGCGGCGGCGGCGCTCCGGGCGCATTATGCAACGCGACGCGCCGACCTGCCCTACGTCTAGCCGCGGAGCGCGTCGCACTAACCCGACGCCGCGCTACGCCGACCGACCTAGATGCACTTTTACAACGGCGAGAATGCAATCGACACACATATTCGCGTCTCGTTCCGATAAACGCATCGACGACGAAAGCGGCCCGTGATGGAGAATGCGGACGAATTTGACAGCGAGTGCAGTGAGTACGTCGCGTTCGCGCCTAGTGTTCTCCGGTCGGAGGCGAGCGGGACGGCGGCGCGGCGCGGCCGAGCGCTGCATTCAAGTTCATTACTTCCGTAGTGCGGCCGCCGCGGCGCGCCCTGACCGTGCTCTCGATCCGCGCTCGCACTTTATTGACTATCAGCGCACAACACCGGCCGACGCTACTACGATTGATGCAATTATGACTTAACGGAATGCTTTTGAGATAATGCTACCGGAACTCATATTATTTTATGTAACACTGAGATAAATATATCGACAACTTAACAATATATTCACACGTATGGTTAGTGTTGGCGTATATGTTGTTTAGTACCAACCACAATTGTAAATTGTGGTTTGTTTTATTACATATAACCACGTATAAATTGCACGCCTACTAATTATTATAGTCATTCAACCTGTGCCATGGTTAAGACACTGCGTTATAAATAAGTTGAAAACAACGTGGATGCGAGTGGCGTGAGAACGTTAGCGAAAGCCCCAGCAGGGCGGGCGGGTGTCTCAGCGCCACCCCGGAACACGCTTTCACTCTCGCGGGTCGACGACACAGCCTTCGTGAGCCCTTACCCTCGGATCTCGATCTGAAAGCCTGAAATCGCCGATAGCTTGTATCTACATCCATTCGTTCTGGCTCAGAGTAGGATGGGCTTATGTCGTTTTGATTGAAAACTGTGTTATATAGACGCTTTCTCAGAGAGCCCGTAGTAAGGGTGAACTTTGCCTCCTCCGGCGGCTCAAACGCGGCGCACCCTGCCACCTACCATTATCCAATATTGATTTCACTATTTACAGTCTGTAATCTGTTAACAGCGTCAAACTGTTCGAACTCTGAATAATGGAGTCGTCGGCCGCTAGTAGCTCGGATACCTCGGTGTTCTTTTATGCTATTATGGCATTCATTTAGCTTACTTTGGATGTATGATATATTCAAGATATAAATATATTTATTTGTACAAAAACTAAACTATGTATGTGTTAATGGGTGGATAGCATTGTGAATAAAAAAAATTACAAAACAGGAAACATTCAATGCGATTTTCGTACTGGCCTGTAATTTGTTCGATACCTTTATTTACTAATGTAAGCCTGTAATAGTTTCTGTTAAAATGAGCTAAGTAATAAATTTCATAAACCTGATTAAATACATGTCGAATCGAGAATCTTGTTTTTACGAATTAACGATGAAATTAATTAACATACTCGTATATTTGTGGTCTTTCTTTCCAGCACTAATCAATACAATTTATATTTCCAAGATTTCAGTTCAGAAGGCCCTCCTTCACTGTAATCATTGGAAACCAGCAGGAACATATGAAATGCAAAGCATTTTTTTAGTATTAATAAGACAGATGTTTCGTTCCTTCAATGCGCTATAAACTATTGTCACATGTAGGATCCATAAAAGTATAAATATATTTCAATAAATCTATTTCTCTAATTATTAATTTTGCACAACTATTGTGCTATGTTCTATGATGCTTTTTAATATTACTTTCAAATGACACCATAAAACAAAACACCATTGCTTGCACGATTCCACTACGAATTTATTCTGTCTGATCGGAATATATTCCAATAACAAAGTTGTCGAGTTTCTGCCCAATTACCACTTGCCCCCTGTCTACGCACCGCGACCTGCCCTAACAGCTTTCACACGTTATGACGTCTAGTTCACCATCTTTCGTACCCCCTTCGCTGTTTATATTCGGACTGACATAATCATGTACCTACTTATTTGAAGTACTGTAAACTCTTTCTTTATACGGCGAATCGTTTGTTGCGTAACAATCTTACACGTAATTGATATAAAGGATATTTCAGTTTATTTTATATATGGAATTGTTAAATTGAGAGCTACTAAGTTAGTACATCTGAATGCCTATTTAATAAGTCCTTTGCACTCTTTTTGTTTATGAATAAAATATTCGAATTTAAATATAATCTTCGCCTTTTGTTGGTCGCGTTGGTTGCAAGTGTGGCGGCCGATCGGAAGATCCTAGATTTTTCTGGTAGTGATTCGGAGATTTCGGAGTCGTTCGGAGATAGTTTTTCTAGTAGTGGTTCGGAGTCTGGATATGTGCCCGATGCATAGCAATACACTCACCACCTATTCCATAGTGGGACGTAAACGTAACTGGTGAAACGTAGGACTGTTCTGCATTCCTCTGCCTACCTCTTCGGGGATCACAGCCGTAAAGATATGTATTTTCGTGTTTATTTTGTTAAATTACTTTTTAACTATATTTTAACATAAGTCGTATTATATGCGTTTGCGACGAAGCCAGCACGATTTTTTTTTACCGATTAATTTTAATTTAACAATACATTATTATGGATTGTCATGTTTGGCGCTAATGTACCCTCAGAGTGACATAAATAAACGATTACATGACAACCATAGACAAAATCATTCGACCGTCCGTCAATTAGAGCGTGAAAAGTGAAGCGCATCAAAAGAAAATGCAGTTTTCCAGCCTCGGCGGAGGCTTGAGCGGTATCAAAACACTGAATCTTCCGGGGTGAACGGCCGCGGCCGCCTCGTCCCACCGCGCTAGCCCCCGCGCCCGGCGCCGCCCGTCTCGCTCTACGCTCGACGCTCGCCGCTCTCCGCGCGAATAAATCGCGTCGCGGCTGTGTGCGGGACATGCGTTTACTGTACGAGTATTGGGCACAGGGGTCGTTGACACTCATACCAATTTTACTTCCACTTGCTAAAACACCAATTTTACTTCCTCCCACACGAATTTTACTTGTACTTGATGATATACACGTATTTATCGGCGAATTGTAAAATTTGAAAGTGTTCATATAATCAGAATTGACGCTTTTATGTACAGTTAAACATCATTGTTTAATTACAATGCAACTGCTCCTGAGATAAGAAAAAGTTTCGGCTGTAGTTCCGGTGGCATTTTTTGGAAATTCTTAAAAGGCGTGGGAGATTTTCAGTATGGAATAAGTAAGGCCTTTGTACAACTGATTATATCAATATTACCTTATAATTTCTATGTGTATGTCCATAAATAAATAAATAATTTTCTAGTTATGCTACTGTGTAGTGTCATAATGTGTCACATATATTTAAGCTTAACGTTGAGGTAACATTAACAATGCGTAATTTAGACCACTGTTGATATGTTCGTTGTAAATTATTTTATATTTATTAAGACGTTAAAAACGATAAAGTGAAGTTTTCGCCAATAACTATACAGTCTATATGTGCCCAATTATTTTATCGATATAATTCGTTAGGTATCAAAGTTTATGAACATAAATACATCTTGTGGTAATGGCCTTATCGATCTCACTCAGAACATTGTGGTGTAGGGTACGTCTACATCTGTGGAAGTGGAGCCTACATTGCAAACTCGATTTCCCCCTTCTTGGGGTAGGCTTCAATACTCATTCATGTTTTTTTCCTTGTCTAGCTAGGGTGCGGTGCATAACGCGCTCCCTCTCCCGGCGCTTCCGTGTTGACGGTGATACATACGCGCATGCACTAGACCTAGCCCAATGCAGCGAATTTTGCGTAAGGTCGTTGGCCCCCGTTGCCTATATCCGCACCGAACTCAAATAGTCTACGACGTCCCTCCATCTCAGACAAAACTACTTTGTTACGAAACACTAGAGGATTTTTATAATTGCATCGAGTGAATCTGTGATTTTAAACAGTGAAGATGTTCACGCCCCTAAATTGCAGTTTTGGTGTAATCGCGAATGCTTTGTCGGTGTGTCGCCCGTTAGAATATGACGAACGTTTGAACAATACAAAACGTTCACAAAGAGAAGTGAAGACAACAGTCCCTTAAGTTTATTGCTCGTACCTTTACGACGTAACGAATGTGCTAAAAAATGCCATTTGCGCAAATTACGTTCTTTTTTCGCTAAAACCATTTTTGAAGATCTTTTCAAGAAGAAGGTCCGAACGGTCTTAAAAACATTAAAAATAGTTATTGCAAGACAATAATTTCTAAGAACAGGGTTTGGACATGAAAAAGAAGCTTTATGTTTTTATGCACTTAAAGTAAATTACGTTTAGCTAAATTGATTTTAAATGGGGTCGTTATAGTTTTATACATATATAGTTGTTTATTAATTATTCGTACCGCTCAGCGTACCGTACCGTACCTTAACGATGAAAACGCTTTTATAATGAAAAAAAGTGTTACATTGGAGCGGAATTTTATAAAAAAGTTGTTGAAACTATTTAATCTACAAAACTAACAATCTAAATAGAAAAAGGGAAGTAACGGTAAAACATTTTAAGGACACAATGTTGTTTGAAAAAAAAAGGCATGTATGTATTTGGTACTTTTGAAAATTCGTATCGTTATGTAACTTGTACGAAAATTTAGTAAATTATCTGCGTGAACACGATATGAACGATAATCATAGAACACGAGGCTCAGAAGTGTGAAGGAATAGTCTAGAATGTGGATAGGGTCAAAAGCCGCGCAGTATGTCAGCGTTTAGTATTCCGTGAGCCCGGGGCCCGGCCGGCTAACGGGACCGCTGCCCGTCTACACTGGCCTTTACTTTCATCGATCGAACACTACGGTTTACTTTCCTTTGTTAGTTTCAACTTCTAAAAATATTTTGCTCTATTAATGACTCTGCTATTCTCGGAATTATACGATGACGATTGAACGAGGCCGGCGGAATAGGCGAACAGCTTTATGTTCATAGACTATTAAAAAAAATTGCAGATGAATGTTAATGAATTATTACAGTAAAATAAACAATACATATATCATAGTTTATAAACTTGATTTACTTGCGATTAATCTACATTATTTATTATCTACATGTATGACATAAACAAATCACCTTGCGCTCAAAGTAGCTCGTCATCGAATTTGTTCAAAAGGACCATAAATTACAGAAGACCACTGCAATGATGCACACAAAGAATTATTCATGGTTGCCAGATCCCCTACGAAACATAACAAGGACAAGTGTAGAGGCTCACGGCGCAGGTAGTGTGTGTGATTCTAAAAAAACACTGTGACGCCTTTGTAAATGGACGTAGTACCGTTATGTTCATTTGAGCTGTTTTGAATCAACAGCGAAGGAAATATGATCGACTGCTGTATCAGATTATAGCGTTTCTATCTCTTATGGCGTTATCCTCATTTGCTAGTTCAGTACGTTTTAAAATGTTATTTAGATGTTCATTGTCGTTCAATACAAATACCAAGTACCGTACGTAGCAAGTATTCTGATATAATTGTGTAGGTGGATTGGTGGTATATTTATTCAATGAAAGGCGCTATCGTTGCGAATGTATAGCGGTACGATTTTATGACTTCCTTGCGACTATAGATCGCTTCGCTACCTGGAATTTATAGAGCGGCGTATTATATTTATATAAACGTAACTTATTAATTTTATAACTTTATAAAAATATTGTTTAATAGAATATAT
>DWEI01000655.1:0-20333 GCA_018245875.1 Mysoria ambigua
GTAACCGGTGAATCGTGGGAATGTTCTGCATTCCTCTGCCTACCTCTTCGGGGATTACAGGCGTGAAGTTACGTTTATTTAATTTCGTAGACATAACAAGAGGACAAAATTCGTGGTATCTGAAAGACTTCACCCTCAAACTTTAGCAGTCGTTCAAACACGTCTAGACGCTTTGGGTTTGGAGGTTATGGTGGTGCCAGACGTACGACAAGCTGATTTTGCTCAAAGAAACATTTCCGCCGTTCTTCTGCAATGTCCTGATACTAGGGGCTTGGTGTATGACTATTCCGCCCTAGCTGCTGCGGCTCAAGAACACGGGGTTAGTATAAAATATACAATTGCCGATTTATCAGTAAATTCATATAATAATATTTATGTATTTTATTACGTCTTAACTTTCTTGCGGTTCGTGATAAGGTTGCTTGAAATCGATTGCAGACATTGGTTGTTGTGGCGACTGATCTTCTTGCACTGGCATTACTTCGGCCTCCCGCCGAATGTGGAGCGGCCCTCGCAGTGGGCACGTCCCAGCGGTTCGGTGTACCTCTAGGGTACGGGGGCCCACACGCCGGATTCTTTGCGGCTGAACATGCTTTAGTCCGTCTCATGCCTGGCCGCATGGTCGGAGTAACAAGAGACGCTGCGGGACGAGATGCATATAGGTAATATAATAAATTTCATTTACTCAAAGCCAACCAGGTTGCAAGAATTATCCAATTTATTAATTCATTACTCGTGGTAAACTTGTCTGCTTCGTTGATCCTGGATCCAACTCCCGCCTCAGGCATTACATTTTTTTTTTAAATAAGTTTTTCTAGTAGTGGCTTGGAGTCTGGATATCTGTCTGATATATGACAATGGACTCACACCTAATCCATACTAGGACGTAAATGTAACTAGTAAAACGTGGAAGTGTTCTACATTCCTACGCGGGAATTACAGGCGTGACGTTATGTTACTCATGGTGAATAACACACTGTTTTTATGATAAAAGGTTGGCTCTTCAGACGCGCGAGCAACACATCCGACGCGACAAGGCCACCTCCAACATCTGTACGGCGCAAGCGCTCCTCGCGAACATGTCGGCGATGTACGCAGTGTACCATGGCCCACAGGGCCTCAGAGATATCGCTACACGAATTCATAACGCGACGCTGGTACTTGATCACGGTAATACTTAATTGGGTATTGCTTTTAAATGATAAAGAATGACTCATTGTTATCTATTATTTAGGGGTCATTAACAACACGTAAATAAGTTTTGATAAGTATGGAAACGATATTGAAGATTTACGATTAGTCAACCAGAAGAAGAAAAAGTTTGTTTATATCTCCTTACACACTCTTTGTCTGATATTGGCCTTTTCTTTATTTTAGGACTGAGACAACGTGGTCACAAACAGTCCAACGATGTTTATTTCGACACGCTTTACGTAGAACCTGTATTGGAACACGACGCTAATGCTATCAAAACAAGGGCGCAGGAGAAAAAGATTAACTTGCGTTACTTCGACGGCGGAGCCGTGGGCGTCGCGTTGGACGAAACGACCACTATGCAAGATGTTGATGATCTATTGTGGATATTTGACTGCAAGACCGTCGAAGAGGTATTCTGTTGCGATCTTGTATTAAATTTTAATGTTACATACATATATTGCGTCACGCCAGGTCCTTTATAGGGTAGGCAGAGATCATAGAGTGCTAAATATCTCTCTCTATCCTTACAGACCTGTCGCGCCTCCTCTACATTCAAAACTCAATAATTCATAATTTATAACATTCGTAATTCATATTTTAATGTTATAAACGTGAATTTTAAAATTATTAAATTATAAGTTCTTGTTACATTACACAATAGTAATTATTTTAAGAGTACGTGAAAGGAGTTAGTTGTATTTAATGTAAAGTTATTGTCATATAGGTCACGCAAATTGGTGATGCTATGTCTCGTAGTATACCCAGAGGTCCGTTTAGAAGAACTTCCCCATACCTGACCCACCCTGTATTCAACATGCATCATTCGGAAACGAGAATCGTTCGATATATGAAAAGGTTAGAAAACAAGGATATCTCGCTGGTTCACTCGATGATACCATTGGTAAGTTTAAAAGACACTAAACTTGTATTTGTAAATTATTTTCCTTCAGACGAAGTATGTCGGCAAAGTGTAAACGTAAAATAACAACTCTTCTAGGGTTCCTGCACAATGAAACTTAATTCCACTACGGAGATGATGCCATGCTCATTGAAACATTTCACCGACATCCATCCTTTTGCGCCGCTCGACCAGTGCCAGGGATACCACTTTCTGTTCGAGGAGCTGGCCAGAGACCTCTGCGCAGTCACCGGATACGATAGAGTCTCCTTTCAACCAAATAGGTAACGTCCAGTTATTACAAATTATGATACACTTTTAAAAATCCCTTTTGTCATTATTTAATCACTAACGTGTTGTAGCCGTATAAAAGCAGAAAGAAATACTCACTGAACAATTAGTAAAATGTAACGTAACTTTATGAAAGGGATATTCATTAAACGCCTGGCAATAGGGTCACCGTCTATGTCATAGTGGGACGTAAACGTAACCGGTGAAACGTGGGAGTATTCTGCATTCCTCTGCCTACCTCTACGGGAATTATAGGCTTCAAGTTACATAAACTAGATTTTAATTTTCCCAAGGCAAACGCTTCAAACCGTTTAAATAAAGAACAATATATTTTATCAGTATCATCATTTTTAGTGCTAGGTACTTGAATGGATAAGGTGATTCAATTGCAGCGGTGCCCAGGGGGAGTACGCGGGCCTGCGCACCATAAAGCGGTACCACGAGTTCCGCGGCGACGCCGGCCGCCACATCTGCCTGATCCCCGTGAGCGCGCACGGCACCAACCCCGCGTCCGCGCACATGGCCGGCATGCGCGTGTGCGCCGTGCGCGTCACCGCCGCCGGCGACGTCGACATGGACCACCTGAAGGACCTGGTACCGCCGCGTCGCTTTTTATACTGGAGTAATCATGTTGGCACAATATACATTGTCGATATACGGACAAATTTCAATTGAAGTGTAAGTTGCGTTTAGATTGTACAGATGATTGATTGAATAAGGTGGAATGGGATAATGTGTTGAGTACCGATGGGAAATTACATTAGGGTAAGGAAATTTACGCGTAGTGATAGTCTTAAGGTTTAGAAATTTTTAATGGCAATAAATTTAATAGCTAATCGCATAGTCAGATAGGTTTTCATATTTTTTATTGTATGAATGTATACTTAAATTTTCAATTAATTGAAACGATAGTACAAATTCCTAACTTGAAATCTTAATTTCAATTATCTTTACAGGTCGACGAACATAGCGACAAACTGTCCTGCTTAATGCTCACCTACCCGAGCACGTTCGGCGTGTTCGAGGAGCGCGCGGCCGACGCGTGCGCGCTGGTGCACGCGCGCGGCGGCCAGGTGTACCTGGACGGCGCCAACATGAACGCCCAGGTCAACCAACGGCTCGACTACTGTCGGCTAGCGTTTTGTAGCAGTGTTTTCAAATTACGGCTCGTTGGTCGTGATGGTTGCAAGCGCGACTGCTGATAGGGAGGTCCTGGGTTCAAATCCCGGGTCGTGCATTATCAGACTTTTTAAATTTTGGCTCGGATTTTGAATTTGTGCCCCGTGCATGGCAATGTTATGACCACCGATTACATAGAGGACAGTAAACATAATTGGTGGAACGCAAGAATCTACTATATTCCTCGTTTGTTTACGTGAAATTTTGTAGATCCTTTTGATTTTCAAGAAAACGGATGTCCGATACACCACATATATAATAAAGATGTGTTTAACGGAATTTTACTAATAAATATACACTAATTATACGATTAGGTAGTCTACAGCGAATGAATAGCTTAATTATTTCAGGTCGGATTATGTCGTCCGGGTGATTACGGCAGTGACGTGTCGCATTTAAATCTGCACAAGACGTTTTGTATCCCACACGGTGGCGGTGGACCTGGTATGGGACCTATCGGAGTGTAAGTATAATTGAACTGTTTATATGTTATAATTATCAATGGACTACGAAACTACTATTACGAGTCTGAACTTCAATGTACCTAATATGTATTTTTACATTTTGAACATTTGTCTAACAAATTAAACTAATTAAGTATATGTAATATTAGACTGCTAATAAAAGTCCATGTTCTTATACATTATTTGCGAAAACATTTTATTTTGATTTAGCATGATTTTTTATAAATTCATTTTTTTCACCGGAACTTGTAGAAAAGCACATCTAGCACCGTTTCTGCCATCTCATCCGGTGATTGATCCTCTCGCCGACTTGGGCGAGGCCGCTCATAGTTTTGGTTCGGTCAGCGCCGCGCCATTCGGATCATCTGCCATCCTACCTATTTCATGGGCATATATTAAGGTAACCATAAAAAGTTTCCGCAATACTTGGAAAACTGGTACCAAGAATTTTTTACCCAAAATATGTCTATTTGTAGATGATGGGTCCTAAAGGTCTCAAGCGCGCAACACAAGTGGCCATCCTTAATGCCAACTATATGTCTCGTCGACTGGAAGGCCACTATAAAACTCTATACAAGGGCGAAAGGGGTCTAGTGGCGCATGAATTTATTATAGATGTACGAGACCTCAAGAAAACAGCTAACATAGAACCTGGTGATATTGCTAAGAGACTTATGGATTTCGGTTAGTAAATACTTGTTATGAACATATTGACTGCTGTTTATGGATACATGTGAAGGATTGTTATAGGATACAAAAATATTTTAATAATTGATTTTAAGCAGTAATGTATTTAAATTAATAAAGCGTTAAAATAGGTTTCCATGCCCCCACGATATCCTGGCCAGTGGCTGGCACTCTCATGATTGAACCTACGGAATCAGAAGACCTCCAGGAAATGGACAGGTTCTGCGACGCACTTATTGCTATTAGGAAAGAAATTAAAGATATCGAAGACGGATTTATTGATAAGCGATTGAATCCTTTAAAGGTAGGTTTATTAAAACTAAGTTATATAAATTCAATTGTATTTCAACCGTTATGCTAATAATCTTAAAATGTTACATTTTATACGGCTTAAGATGTCACCACATACACAAGAGGAAGTTATAACTGAAGAATGGAATAGGCCGTATACCAGGGAACAAGCAGCGTTTCCGGCGGTAAGATTTAAGATTAAGTGCTATGAGAATTGTAAATTTATTTTTATTGATTAATGATTGATATAATTTCATTCCTTTATTTTAGCCCTTTGTCAAAGGAGAGACAAAAATCTGGCCGACGGTCAGTCGGATTGATGACATGTACGGAGACAAACATCTGGTTTGCACCTGCCCGCCTGTGATTGACGATTTCTAAATGGATGTGGATGGAAGAGGAAAACAAAGTAATGGCGGTTGCACAAATTAATGTATATTCTGTCAATATTGTCATAGAACAAAATATATCGTCTTCAAACAACAAACTTTTTATTAGCAAACAGATTCACCATTACTCTACAATGTATAAACAACTAATTGCCGAAATTGCCATGACATTCAGTTTGAACAAGAACAAGGAATATCTCTAAACCTTAACTTTATACATGTAAATATAATGTGAATTTTATTAATTATAATATTACAATGACATCAAGGCAACATGTTGATTTGTTTTCCCAAGTATTATATAAATTATTGGTATGTACATTACAAAAGCTATAATGTTTACAATATAGAATTTCTTGGGCATGAAAATTATAAGTAACTAAACATAGCTATTTATAAAGCATTAGCTGATAGTATTTAACATTTTTAGGTTCTTTCAAATTTTAATATGATACATAGAATTTAAACAATATTGAATTCATTGTCAACACGATAATTACGATAACTATATATTATTACAACAAAAATTTTAATTGTAATCTTTTCATATTTTAACAATGTTCTCATATAAAGAGATCTGCAACACAAAGACCCAAGCATCAATTCAATATTACGTTCTTGTTTTACTTTGAAGGTGAATGTATTGATTCCTTAGGATACATGCCTAATCTTATTCCAATATCTTTGGGTACTCGCATAGCTGGACGTGTAGGGAAAGGATGATAGGAACCTGAAGATGGACTACGTGGATAAGACAAAGAAGACAATGTATCAGTTTCCATGAGGGACGTTATAGTGCTACACGTATCTTCTGATTCTAATTTTATTTTGTCACTTTTTTCTACGTTGTCTTTAGGAAGTATAGGAGTATCCCTATTAGGAAACAGTTTAGGCGATATTGGTGTTGATATTTGATCTAATGATGTTATTTGACATAAGGTGTCACTAGAATTACTCTTTGCACCAATTGGTGAATCGTCTTCTGCTGAGGGATCACAAGTAAAGCTAATGGATGACGTCACTACATGTGAAAACTCACTTTCATGACTACTATTTTCAGCCTTTAATGAATTATCGCTAAATTTTTGTCCTTGATCTACTATTTTACTACATATGTCACTGGCCTTTGAAAGAACAAAATCATTATATTTGCTAGAAACAGAAAATGGATAATTATATTCTTCAGCGGCATATATTTTTTCAGAAGTAGAAGTATCCTTTATATCTGATGAAGGCAATGTAACTGAAGCTTTGGAACCTCCTGAAAACGAATACCTGGGCCATTCATCAACTGTGTGTTTTTTTTCTTTCTCAGAAATATCACTACATATTGAAGCATTACTAGGTCTTCTTTTAAACTCTTCAACAAATGTTGTGTTTGGTCTGTCTAAATTTCCTTTATATTCACATTTTGCTAGAAACCCCTTATTTTCCCAGCCATATATATCCGTCTTATTGCCTAAGCATTCACTGCTAGGAGTTTTAATACTTTGCAAAATAAATTGATCGGTATCTTTTAAATTATACCGGGAATCAAAAGAAAATGGATCATCTATGGAAATTGGTCTCGCTCTCAGAAAGTCACTTTTTTCTGCTATATTATCTTTTGGTTTTCTTTTTATATAACCAATTAAAGAATCAGATGTTGATTCCTTAAGCAATGGAGACTCGATCAATTTACTTTCTACTGTTTTAACGGATTTATTATCAGTAAGTGTATCTTGTATTTTACTAGTAGACCTAACATCATTTTTAATATCTTTACATTGACTACCAGCAGCATTTATATTGGCTACGGTTTGTTTTGTTAGTATTCTGCTTAGTATTTGAGAGTTTTCTTGTATTATTTGCAATGCCCTTTCACTGTTCTTCCGACCTGATTGAGTAACATAATCTTTGGGCGAAATTTTAGAATTTTCATCTGTCGATCTGGCTACTTTTGATGGTGGAGTTATTGGAGTCACAACTTTCTTTTTTTTGTAGCTTTCATCACATGGTATTGTAGCAATGACATCCTTTCGCATAGGACTTGGAGAGTTACTTTTTACATAGCTATGACTTTGTGGCAATGAAGAAGCACGTTCTGCTTCAGTATTAGAATTTTTTTCACTGTTACTGCTTTGTAGCGTTAATGAATCAGGTTTTTTGGGCAATCTCGAGTTTCTTTTAGTTGGCCTTCTATTTGGAATATCAGCGTTATTAGCATCAGTTAAACGCGCCCCAAAAAACTCTGGACTGTGTTCAAAATACTTGTCAATTTTTAAAGGAATAGGGGGCTCATCTTCACTCACTATTATACTTTCAGAACCAGGACTCCTCGGCGGACTTTCACAATCGGAAACGTTTTTATCAGATAAGTCAATATCTGGTACAAAATTAGGATACATTGTAAAACTATCTATTATATCAGGAGGTCGGGAACTTAAATCAACACACGAAGCGGAAGCTTGCTTAAAGTTTGGATCGAAAAGTTCATATTCATAAGTTGACTTTGGACTGATAACATAAGGACACGGTGATATATCAACGGGACTTAACTCTGTAAAAATTTTTGTTTTTGCAAAGTTGTTTGGCCTTTTTGATTCCAGTTTTGGTGTACGGGGAGTTGAAGTCAGCGCTATCGTTGTTTGAGAAGAGGGGGATGGAAAAGAACCAATGGGCTTAAAATCGTTTTCAGTAGTGACTACGGTATGATTTTTTAATTTGGTTTCAAATCCATCTATATATGTTCGTAATGGTTCTCCAGCAACTGTATCTAAATAATCAGAAATATCTTTAACAGACTTTACTGTGTTGGATAATTTAGTTTCAAGTTGAGTAGGTTTTGCAGCTGTTGGGACGTTACTAGAAGGGGATTGTAAATTTTTAGGATCTATTTTGACAGGCGACGAGATTGTTTTATTATTTTTATAACACAGACTTTTATTTTCCTTATTATCGTCTGGAAGTTCAGTTTCAGAATCACTTGCTTTTTCATTTTCGTCGCACAAGCTAGTATCGGTGCTTGATGCTGTATGTGAAGAATACGAAGAACTTTCACTGGAGCTGCGAGATCTGATTGAAGCAATCATTTTATTGGCTTCTAACTCTGATACAATTACACCGTCACCAGTCTCATCTAAGTCGATGGAAGGCTTTCTAGCTATGTCCAGGGATTTTTCTTTTTTAATGTCTTTCCATTTTACAGAGTTTCTTCTATTTTGGAATTTACGAGACTTCTCTTCTTCCCAACTGATGGTTTCATTCGTTATACCCCGAGCTTGCGTATCTAGTTTGTCATTTACTGGACGTTCACTTGTCAGACGAGTAGGAGGTACAGCACCTGGAGGAGGACCCAGACGTCTTCCTCTTGAACTTACAATTGCACTTTTTCCTAATAGTAAATTATTTACGGTTATTGACGTTGGCGAAGTAGGTACACCAACTGAAAAGAAAAGTAATATTTATCTATGCAAACTGAGGTAATTTTAGTTGGTTTTATATTAGAAAATTTTCGACAAATTTATAAGTACCAGCTGCGTGGCGAGCGCAGGCTGCAGCTAAAATGACATGAGCTTGTCGTTGTCTTTCGCGAAGTCGGGCATATTGTCTCTTTAGCGCCCCAATATCCAAAGAAAGCCTATCACCAGCATCTGATCGTTCTTCTCGTTGTGGTATAACCTATAATAATACATTTAATTTAATTACTATCAACTTTTTACTTAAAATATTTAAATTATGCTAAATATACATAGTCATCAGCCTATCTCAGACCACTGCTGAACATAAGCCTCCCCCAAAGAGCGTCATTGCGCCTTGTCCTTAGCTTGCCGTATCCAGCTCTTGCTTGCAGCCTTTCGCAGATCATCATTCCACTTGGCCGGAGGGCGTCCTACACTACGCTTACTGAACCGCGGTCTCCGTACCAGAACTCTCTTACTCTAGTTATCGTCCGTTCGTCGGACATAACTAGCCCATTGCCACTTCAGCGTGCCAATCCTTTAAGCTATATCGGTGAACGAGGTTTTCTGTCGGATAGATTCATTCTGGATCCTATCCTTCAGAGAAACTCCGAGCATAGTTCGCTCCATAGCATGTTGAGCGACTTTGAGTTGGTGGACTAGGCGTACTGTGAGCGTCAACATCTCGGCTCCGTATGAAAACTTTAGTTTTCAAATAATGTGGGATGGATCGAGAAGACCCAACGTAGTGTACCAAATGCTGCCCAGTCCAATTGAATTCTCCTCTTAGCCTTCCTCTCAAAATTGTTTCTACCTAACTGCAAGGTTTGCCCGAGGTATGTGTACTCCGAGACAATTTCAAGAGGATGACCATTCAGGCCGATATATCTCGAATCGATGTGTTTATTTACCATGATTTTGGTTTTCTTCAAATTCATGCTGAGACCTATGCGTCACGAGTACTAACAATAATAATACAATCAAATTCTAGGTCGGGCACTAAAGAATTTTTCTAATTTAGATTTGCTAGCAGTAGCTCAGCGTTGAGAAATGTGCCCGATCTATGATAATAGTCATTCGGTAATGGGACGTAAACGTAACTGGTGTTAATTGCAGGAGTGGACTGCCTTTCTCGGCGCAACTCCTCGGGGATTATGGGCGTGATGCTACTTATTTATTTATAAAATAATAATATCACATTAGTAATATCCGTAATAACCAGGCTGTGTATATGGGTATCCGACAATTGATATTGAATTTTACTCGCTATAACGTTCAAGGAGAACATCCTAAGAAACCCGAAATGTCTATAGTTTGTGACGTTTCTCAACCAGTACTTGGCCACTGCTGTAAACTATGACCGTGCCTTTCCTTATTCTAACCTAAGAACTATATCCAAAGATGACTTATTGATAAATAACCTAATTATAATAAAAAAAAGTACCGTTACCGTAGCTAAAGCCATCTTGTTTCCGTCGTCGCTAGAATCTCCTTCATCTTCAGAATAGAATAGACGTAGTCCTCTTTTTGTCATGGATTGCATCTGCAAATTAAATATACAATGAGAATTAACACATCGCAATTATAATTAATACCCAATAGGCGAAATAGTAGTTACATATGGTTAAGTAGTGACGGTAAAAAAGTTTACTGGTATACTACTTTACTTGTAAATTTACCATAGAAATTTTTACTATTTTGACGTTGAGGAACAAATTGTTTCATGTAAACGTGCTTGTTTCTAGTAATTAGAGAAGATAGCTATCTGAAGCTTTTGTGACATTTCAAATGAGATTTATACCATTATTTGATATGTTTCTTGACATACCGCAGACTGTATCGGCGGGTGGTAGGACGAAGATGCGGGGGGCGCCGGAGGGGTTACTCGATATCGATGAAGGTTGCGCAAGCGCGGCAACTCTGGTGCGGAGCCGAACGCGACCACTCTGGATACAAGGCCTTCACCAGCTTCCCACACAGCACCAGCACCGCCTCCCATACAACTATAGAATTCGTCCGCGGATCGTGCTGACAAAATGCGACTGCAATGGAAGAACATCTTTGATTTATATCCGCAAAAAAGTCAAAGCTAATTTTTAAATTTATTTATTCATAAATACTGCTATAAGACATTTATCGTTATATAGAATGTCAGTATACTCTTGTAACATGTCCCAAATTGCCAGCGCCGTCAGCAACAACACCTCGTTGCCATCTAGGAGAATGAGATCCCATATTCTGAGTAATGACTCCCGAGGTAACCAGGTGGCATACAACGTTAGGAACCATTGCATCGTGAACACGTCTGGCAACGGAGGCTCTATACCTCCACCTGTAAAGAAATACGTTTGGAATATAATGCTATCTTATAATACATATATTAGTTAAAACCACAATTGAATTTCAGAAAAGTAATTCAACAAAACCTATTGATAAATCTAAATTTAATATAATGAAATTCACTTTATTAGGACAATATTTACCATCAGATATCTTTTGCAAATAGTCCATATGATTAGCCAAACGTGGTAGACGTAACCTGAGCAGATCCCTGAAAGCGGCCATGTCTGCGGACAGTCCACGGAGATCGTCCGCAAAGTAACCTTCGGGAAGCACAGCCTCTACTAAATATATCATTACCTGTAAGCAAGCAAGCAATATACCTGAACAATAAATTAACGATAATTTATAAAAATATTTACCTGTCTTAACAAATGAGAGTGGGAGGTTCTATCAGTAACCTTAAAATAATTATCACTATGATTTTTAAAAATTTTGAAAAAAAAAATGCTTGCTCAAAGTTAACGGATAAAATAGTATTATCTATTTTATTCAGACATTCTTATTACAAACATTACGAGCATGTTAAATGTATGGGAATCATCAAGTCGGACTTCAGTTGAAATGTACCTTTAATGAATCCGCCTCTGATTTTTCCATAACTTCTAAAATTATGGCCGCTAACATATTGAAACCTTGACAATAACCTACTTCTTTATTCCACCTGAAAAAAATTAAACTTATTAGCGTTCAAAATTACTTCACCATTTCTTATCTTTGGTTACTGAACATCACTATATAATTGTTGTGTTAACCTCACATGCATGCACGTTTGGTTATAGCTTGGCCTACTTTATTTCGATTGTCAATTTCAAAATCTAAACATGTTGTAACAAACGCAATGCTTACCTAGCATACGCCAATAAGACTCTTCGCAGCATTGCCTGATTTTCACGACCTTCTGCTCCGCAGAAAAGTGAGCATCCTGTGCGGTGTAAGTCCTGAAAAAATTGGGGAGGATTTTTGTATGGTGTCAAAGATTCTGAGAAATTATTATACGATTCCAGTGTTACTACGCAAACTATAGATAGTCGAATGCATGTTGCCGTGCCTCTAAAATTCACAGATACTATTTATTTTCCAATTTGGCATCAGTTATGCGACCGTTCGAAAATAGGGCGTACTTGTATTAGTGGTAGTGGTCATGTTTGATTTCCTAATTTTTGTGAGCTAGTAACATTTAATGTATTGGACAAGTGTATTTATATACGTGTAAGAAACAATTCGTCATATTAATGACTTAACAAAAAACCGGTTTAAACGCAATTAGCCGAAACACTAAAAAGAGGTTTGTATAATAAAAGTTGGCTAGGAAAATCCGGATTCATCAATAGTGTAGCATACTTTAATGATTTGCGCCCCTAATTCAGCATCGTCGGGCAGTGCGGTGCCACGGAAGCAGGCGCGCTCGGCTGAACTCCACTCGATGCCCCTAGCCGTCAGGTGTCGTTCCGCTAGATTCAGCCATAACTGAAATTAAAGCAAGAAAATAATTAAGCGCCGCCGGGTTTAATTGCTTCTTACCTGTATCTCGGCACGGGGTCGGAGAGTGTATTCTTTATCATAATATTCGATATAAATTATGACAGACTAGCATTTTTAGATATTCTGTAAATAGCGATCCCTCTTCAGATGCCTGACATCAACAAATTTCCATTATTATCCAAGATTATGGTTGTATATATAACGAGGATCGTATTTTGACAACGCAACATCACGCAAGTAATGCCCAAAGGGCTAAGCAGAGGAGGGTATTGCACTTCACGTTTCACCATTTATGTTTACGGCTCACTACAGAATAAAGTGTGTGCAAATTACCCTACACCGAGAACTAATCCAGATTTCGAATTACTACCAGGACTCAAGTTAGGACAATCCAATAGTATACGACCCGGGAACCGAATTCAGGACCTCTAGATTAGCAGTTACGCTAGCAACTAATTGAGCCACGAAGCAGTCAATACTAACGAATAAAATAATAAAAACAAAGTAACCGATGAACCCTGAAAGTGTATTTCACTCCTCTACCTACCACTCCGGAGATTGCTGGGGTGATATTAGGTTTATAATAAGACAAGTAGTTTTATAAAAGTCAAATAAAAACTTTAACGGTTATAAATAACTTGCACATTTCCAACGTACTACGTCATTTTTGTACGTTTGTGACGTAGGTACATTTTTCAACGTACAAGTCGCGGTATTTACCTGCTGTAGTCTATGTAAATATTATGACGCTATATGTTACTAGAAATAACTTAGGTCAAGTTGTTTCATAGACCACATTACGGTTTTTGCCGCTACAAGCTGTACTAGATACGAGTAGCTGATAGTTTGATTATTTTAGAATATTTCTTGATGGCATTCATATTATCTTATTACACCAATAATAATAACGCATTCATTGATATTAGGATTTAATTAACGAACAGCCTTAGCACCGTACTTTATTTATAGTTTTTGTTACTAGTGGTTTAATTAAAAATTCCAATATTTCTCATTTCATTAGAAATAGGGGACGCACATTACTCTGCATGGATATGATTTTTTATCTTATCAATTTAGTTAGACATTTTCCGATAGATACGGGACACGATATGACGCGATACGGGACAAATAAAATTATTCAAATCGTGACTACAACCAGCATCAGGTACAATAAACTTCAAAGTAAAACAAATGAATTATAATTATCAAACTGCATAATGTTTCTAACTAATATCATGATTATGAATGTATTCGTTGTAAGAAGACAATCGCGTTCATTCCATGTACATGTGATTTGTTTAATGAATTACGTTTGGCAGCATAAGAAGTGACGCGTGGTTTAAACAATCCCCGAGGGTACGTGGGGTATACCTTCCTGCGGAAGTGCTGGGGCACGCCGGCGGGCAGCCGCGCCACGAGCCGCATCGCGTGAAGCCACTCCGCGTACCCACCCTCGCCGGGCCCTTCGTTGCCCGGGGTCAACCCGAACCTTGCGCCGCTCTCGCCACCTAATTATGTCACATCAATAAATATTTTATTTTACAATTATTTACCTTATTCATTCACGATATAAGTAATCGTGTAATGTCCTAGTGTCTTAACAATACTAATAAATTAGACTATTTTCAAACGATTGTAATAGTTATTTTTAGTCGACTTAATATGATGATATTGTGTTCATAGATGTATAAAAAACCTTTGACGGTAATTCGATGTGTACCTACATTGTTTGTAACTGATACCTGGGGGCTCGGAGTGTTGGGGAGTTATACGACGCGGGACTCGCATGTCACCCGTGTATTTTGTCAACATTATATCACATTCATACTAAAGTGGTTACATTAAGCGAGTGTGGGATATAATTTTGATCATATACAGATATGCGACGAAACAGACGCATCATATGGTATGACTATTCGAACCGGTGCGGTTATTTCGTGTCTCATGAAAGTTAATTAGGAATTTCTTCACAAAATTTCTAATTTACGTACATATTATACTGTTATGACCGATAAACACATAAAGGACAATATATAAATCATTGGTATTTAAAAATATTTATCATCAGTGGTATTTCAAAATATTTATTATAATATACGGTCATATAGCTTATTTCTTCTCAGGTCGATCAAATAATTATTAATTATAATGAAATTTCTTCATACGTTTATTTAAGGCAAACACACATTTATACACAAAACATGGACTTACTTACATAATCATCAAATTGGGTTGTAATTTGGGTTGTAAATGTCAAATCCGTATTATGCTCATATACAAATAGTAAGACTACGCTTTAGCTTATTAACAATATATTTAATGCCAGATTTCATCACTGAGTACGGCTCATTATGGTTTTCTGGTAATCAAGTTGTTAATTCTACAGCACTACTAAATTCTTGCAGAATGCGACACACGGGTGATATAAGATATTATCCTAATTCACTACAGTACCTGTGGTAGCCCTCGAAGAACTTGCTAAGTTCCTGAGGGAGTTTAACAGCGCACTCATCTGTTCTGCATTCGGGACACATTTGACAATAAATGCATTCTTTCAACTGCACAACCACAAAATTAATAATTTGTCTGTTTATTACGACGCAACGGTACTGCAGACGAACACGACATTATCATACACGCTCATGAAAACATTGCAATAATCACAAATCGAATTAATGATACACTAAAAACAGCCAGCCAAACAAGGCGCAGCGTCGCGTTACAATATGACATATCAGCGATACATTTAACACTGCGCCGTCGACCAGCTGATGTGATGTTTACGGGGAAACTCGCGAAACGTAGTGGTGGGGCAGGCCACCCTATACTACAATATAGCATTGGTATTTAATTCAAATCGATGCCAGGACAACAGTGAAGGTAGAGTCGGATAGGATAGAGTGCTGGAGCGGAGTGTCGCGGTGTGGGGCTCGGGGCATGCGCGATCGGCTCGCTGATATAACTGTGTGCGTCGCGTATCGATTCGGTGCTGCTGTGTACGTCAGTGTCAGACACAAGTCGGAGAGCGCCATGTACTGCTGTTGCTTTGATGTGCGTAACGTTATTTCGAGCCTCTGAATGAACGGACGGCCTACGGACGTCTAGTTCTCTATTCATGAATATCCGAGCGTCTATTGCCGCGGTTGTAAAATATAATCCGTGCGGCCTACGAGATAATATGTGTGAATGAATATAAGTCATTATCATCTAAGTTAGTAACATGGCGATGTCATGGATTATGATTTAAATGGATAATCCTATTAAACACTCGGGGCTTCTTACAGGCAATCACCAAAATCTATGATCCGCTTACTTTGAAATTATCAATACACAAAAGATTCATTGTCTTCATAAACTCTATGACAATGTTTTGACGATTCATACTTATATGCCGTAGCAGTACAGTAAATGCCGCGCAAAGCCTCTTCTGTTGTCTTCGTAATCTGTCTTTAACTCTTAAACATCTCGCCAGTCGCTCCCCTGCCATTTGTATTCTATTTATGTACACGGTTACTTGATCGCATAGTTCAAGGAATCCTATAAAAGGGATAAATATTGTTGGTAAACATGTACATTGTTTCAGTCAATAATGAAGGCAATTCCTAAAAATATTACCTAACTGTTCCAAGTAATTTCGTTCAATTGCATCAGTGTGTTCAAAGTAGTTCGACTGGGAAGACGTTGTAGAGGCTGCTTGAATCGATCTGTAATAAAAAATCCTACTGCAATAGTTTATGTTTATGTATGAATTTATCTCACAATCAAAACATTATCTTACCCGTGACTGTAGCTGACGCTATTACTACACCAGTCCCGTTGCTCTGCATAAAGCTCATCAAGGAGCTCTTCCACTAGTTCGTTTACATTTCGTTTCTGTTTAATAGATTATAAATTATATTTTTATAACTAACCTATAGCGATTATATTACCACTTGGCCCTCGTATTTATACTCTGAAGCTGAGTAGGGGAGAAATTATTGGAAATTGTGTTCGGATATCCCTATTTGAAAGAAACAAATCGGCAATTGTTTGGCTTGATGATAATCACATTATAGGAATAGATTTTGGTTTGTTCTTTAGAGCATTGATAGTCGAGTATTTAAAATGAATATACATATAAATAAAAATATGTACATTGTATATTCTAATGATCCTCAGATTGGGTGTGTTCTATAATCCTCTACCTCTTCGGGGATGACCGGCTTGATGTTACATGACGATATTCTGAGATAAGTTTATTAAGCGCTTTAAAACATCTCATCGACTCGATTGCGAAAAAAATTAACGAGTTGCTATTTTAAATCGTCCTAGCTTCATACCTTTGTGTGCTGAATCAGGGGCGGCGCGGGTATTGTTGGTTTTTTCCTTTTGTAATACGTTTCCGGTATCTTTATCTGTTTACACTTCTCTGTTGACTTCGGTGTCGGCGGGTTCAACGTTGCGAAATCTAGTTCATACTTCACCACTTTCAAGTTAAATGGCTCGTCTATTATTATTGTTTTCATTGCACACACTTACATATGACAAAAGATCCGATTTTTAACTGTTTTGACAATATGTATATTTTTAAATTAGGGATTGGTAATGACTTTGTAGCTTTGTTACTATTATATCTTTATGGTTTATAATTTTAAAGTAGCTACACTGTCAGTGGGCTGGTACCGACTGGCTGGTAGGTTGCGTTGTCATATAGGGAGCGACGCGATACGCGCCCACTCGTTTATTGTCTGCTGTCGTCCTGATACTGTTGATAACGGCTAATATATTCTGCCTAATGCATGCCCAATGAGCTGGGGAACGTCGGACACTAAACTTTGTTTTTATATATTTCACGTTTCCTATGTTTATACACATATTGTAATTATTTACACGTCTATCTGTGTAAAGTATTTATCTTTTACTCTTTAACAGATACATTTTTTCTTACTAAAATACATTACTTCTTTAAATAATTGAAGATATAAAATTTTAATAGATTCTCTTGATAAAGCTTTTTGCAATGGGACGTTGAAGGGTAATGTGTTTTGCAGTAAAAGTACACAATATAAATTTGTTGTGATACGGAATTTTGTTCCGTAAGTGTTCTTGTAATGTACTTCATATTACAAAAAAAATCTTAGGTGGGTTTGTTTCTTTTATATACAACTCAGTTTAGTGTGGAAAATATTCTTTATTTTCTGATTACACGTTGTTCCTTAGATACTTAGTGCGTTTGAATATGTATAGGTTTTGATAGTGTTACTTGTTTAGCTAACTAAATTATTGCGAGTAAAATACTGAACGTACTTCTAATTCTATTTCCACATTTTCCGTATTCTATTTTTACGATGGAATTAACTTCTTTTTTAAAAACAAGTGTTTAATACTGGTTTCTTAATATCTGTTCATTAATGTTTCTCTTGCACTGGCCAGAGAATAATTTAATTATTGTAAAACATCATCATTATCATCATCCACCTATCTCAATCCACTCCTGGATGTAGGCCTTCCCCAGTTATCGCGTTCGCGCCCTGTACTCAGCTTGCCGCATCCAGCTTCCGCCTGCAGCCTTTCGCAGATCGTCATTCCACCTGGATATTTTGTAATTATCGCCAACAAATTATCGCCAAATATCACACAAGACTTGCAAACACTCTTAAATGTGCCATCTGCACAGAGGATTTTTTTTAAACCTTCTGAGATCATTAATAATTTTTACTCATTGGAATCAACCACATGATAAAACATTATTATAAACGTTATTTCTGTTATAACATTACCGAGCTAACTTTTATCAAACCCTTTTTTATTATTCTTTCATTAATAAAATCCTATAGTCTATTCTGTCTGAAGCTACTGAGGTGAGACTTACGTAGACACGAATAAGTAACAAACGAAAAATTTACGTCTGTGGTTTCTATGGAAACAAACAAAACTTCTTTCAAGGGATATCGCATTTCGTAGATTTATTTATACGTTGTATTTTTTTCTATTTTTCGATTGGTGTTTTTGCGATAATGAGTGATCAACGAGATTCAAAATCATTACAACCTCAGGATCCAGAAGCTCAGCCTGGCTTCTGTTCAGCCACCTGCGTGGATAAAGAGAGCTTGCAGCGGGAGATTAAAAAACCTGAATTGAATACTTCTGATCTATTCGTAACCTGCAATCTACCGAAAAGATTTGAACATCCCCGTAAGGACCAAATACGATATTTTTTCTGTAATAGTTTCATTTTGTAATAATTTATTTAGGAGCCTACTTGTTAGGAGGAGCTAGCTGCTGAAGCGGTGGTAGATGTCTGTACTTAGCAATCCCCAATCGGCATGCCCTGCGTGGGAATCACGGGCAAAAATATCTCAGAGGAGGTCTATATGCAGTAGTCACCGAAGACTGGCTGACGATGATAACGGTCGTCATCATCCCAGACCGACAAAGAACAGTGTAAAAATATCTCTATACATCATTATCATCAGCAGCCTATTCCTGTTCACTACTTGACATAGGCCTCTCCAATAGCACGTTTCTGAGCTCGATCTTCAGATCTTTTTCAAGCCACTTTTCGTATATCGTCACTCCACCTAGGTGGAGGGCATCCTATATTTATAGACCAGACATATCTTTTATCTAAAATCCTATCTATTATCTAAAATCCTATCTATTATCTAAAATCCTATCTATTATCTAAAATCCTACCTATTATCTAAAATCAACACTAAGGTGTTTCGTCAGGTTAAAGAATTATCGTAGGTATGTGAAATGTCGTTGATCCTGTTCCGACGAGGACGCAGACAGCCCGTATGCGGGTCGCGTATGTTGACTTTACGATGAAGATAAATTAAATGCATTTTTGCGACTCTTTTACATAACGATCGCGTACGTATAAAGACAACAGAATCATAATCTCCAGCGCTCTAAGAATCAGCTCAAAGCTGAAGATCGAGCTCAGTGGGATGCTATGAGAGACTTATTTGCAGCAGTGGATGGAAATAAGCTGATGATGATGATAAGATTTTTTATGAAATAAAATATACGTAAATTTACGACGCGTTATTTTCCACAGATTGGTTTAATGGCTACGGCTGTCAAGTCAGTAAACAACATCCATTTTACAGGACCTCAGCTAGCGAATACGGATGGTATCCACCAGGTAAGCCATTTGTAACATTTTTACTTCTGTACGTTTGTAATTTAGAATCCGTGAGACTTTCTGTTTTAAAGCAGATAGTCAGTAAATGGCATTGTTTAATGACTTATTGGCTTTGTATTTGCGATGACTCGTTGGTCGAGTGGTTGTAAGGGCGACCATTTATCGGGAAGACTTGGGTTCGAATGCTGGTTCCGATACAATTGGATTTATTTAACTTAAAATCGAGCGTGAGTATTTTAGTTGGAATTATTATTTAGCACTGATTTGTGCCCATTTTATGACAATAGGCCCAATACTCATTCCGTGATAAGACAACATGCATCTGTTTTCTGCAATATTGGCCAGCTTATTACCTATGTGTTTTCGTATTATGCGTTCCGTTTGACGTCCGAAGTCCCTTATGAGAGTACATCGATTCCTTCACCTCACCTGGTCGCTAGATGTCGCTACTTCCGCTTCCTAGATGCACCTGCAGCGCCCCCTACCGCATCCGGCCTGCATCTAAACCCCCTTTCAACTACAAGCCGCCATCTTCGTCATTGT
>DWEI01000656.1:0-20329 GCA_018245875.1 Mysoria ambigua
TTTTGAATAGTTTTAGTATTTTGATAGTTTTTTTACTCTTAAAATGAACAGTTCGGATAAAGAAATTTCATAAAAATAACTTGGTATTAAATACACTCCGAAAAGTTATACCAGTGGAATAGGCGAGTCGCGGGATGGAGACCGCGGCTTAGCAAACGTTGTGTAAAACGCCCTCCGGCCAAGTGGGATGACGATCTGCAAATGGCTGCGGGCAGAAACTGGATGAATTAGTCGGCATTAAGTTCCAGTTTCATCAAGTTCCCTGAAGACTTATATCTACACAAGGAAGCAGGAAGATTTTTTTAATCTCATTTTCTCTTCCATTTAGTTAATATTACTACTATATAATCCTTTCTGCTATTTCAATACGTGCATTCCTATTTGTTATTGTATTAATTTTATTACTTGACGATGGAGACAGTTTGTGCAAAAACAGCTGTAACAAAAAGAAGCCCTGAGTCTTGTCTACGCGCCTCGACCTCGCGTACCGTGAGCGTGAGCTCATTAAGACCCCGAGTTTGGAACTAGTCAGGTTCTCCCGCTAAAACACGCGTCAGTTCAGTTCTTACATAATGTATGTAGTTTCACATATATGTACATAGTCAGTTAAAAAACATCCAACAGTAAACCTCTAACAGCCATTGCCTTATTAAAATGATGTTTGAACTTGGAACGTAATTTGCGAAATGTGGGATGGTAATGTACTCATCTGCCTACCCCTTAAAGAAAAATGCCTGAACTTCAAAATTTTTCTTTAAATTGTAAAGTCATATATACCTATCAAAAAATTGTAATTAAAAACTATATACGAAAGCAAAAACATTGTTCTTAATTGTACCTCATTTGTAATACTAAAAAAGCACTTATCTACATGATTGTACAACAAGCATTTAGCGGAGCATTACGTTGGATTTATCTCGGGATACGCATGACCAACGTGCTCGTACGTATAACTAAGGAAAATATGGCTGCCTCGTCGGTCGTGTTGTTTGCAAACGGGACTACCGATCGAAAGATCATGAGTTCAAATCCCGAGTCGGACAGTATTAGATTATTCTACGTTAGATTTTCTAGCACTAGCTCGGAGTCTAGATATGGCACTGGCTCGGAGTCCGGCGTATAGTTGGTTTACCCCTATTTCCTAGCTGAACATAAACGTAACTGGTGAAATTTAGGAGTGTCTTACACTCGTCTGCCTACCTCTTGACAGATAACAGGCGTGATAATACGTTATTTGACTAATGTTTATTTATACATAACAACGTAACTTTGCAAGTGAAATAGTAGTATTGTATCATAGTTCCTGATAATCGGAACCAAGTATTTCAGATTACAATAAATTGTTATGTAGCCCGCGAAACAACCAAAGGAACATACAATTATATGGTAAATAAAAATAAGTATATCAAATAATATATACTTAGTGAAATCAAAATTACCAAGTCGTTTACAACTTCCAGTTATTTTACTAAAATCGGATAAATCCTACCTCATACCATGTTTAATGATATAGTTTTTGAGCGTCAGTTTGTTGACCATAATGTATATGAAATTTCGATAAAGCGCAACGATTACTTGAAGTATAAGGGTTACAACTTATTTCTCAGAAGCTTTGCCTGAAACAATATAAATTAGAATACAGACTCGGCCTTGAATAAAAATATTTTATAATTCAGTGTACCTCTAATTCGTTTAGATCATACACTGTGTATATAAAATATATAATAACAAGAAGTATATAAAACATAAAAGAAGAAGTAATAAAATGTATAAGAACTTACGAGTAACGTCTAATATCAATAGGGATCGGAATAAATGAAACTTGGCACATGTAAAGAACTGAAACCTTCATAGTACCTTTTAGCTGTTAAAAGCCTACACATTATATAATGTAAATTATACATACGCCTCTGTATTGTAAGACTATTATTTATTGAGCTCAATTAAACTTTGAACATATTACTATTTGAAAACCCGCTGAAGCGACGCGTGTAATTAACGCATGTCGCGCGCTATTACTTAAAATATCTACATTTATCTTAAACCTACGAGATGTACAGCTAACGCTATGTCTGATTACGCTAACAGGCGTCTCGTTCCTCGATTTTTGGTTTAAGAAAAACATTCAAAACAAATGATCAAGAACGGTCTGATGACACCAATTGCCAAACAGCGCTGAAATTCACTATACCTTGTTATTGTTAAACACTGATCTGGCAAAAACTCCCCACAGTCCCCGTAACCAAATGGATGGTAAATCGTATATCATAATTATCCTCAAACTGTCGCAGTCCATAACTGGACATAGACCTTCCCTGATGTCTATTATCCGCACGCTGGGCAGGCAGAATGGGGACCGCAGAGCCAGTTTCCCTCGGCGCTTACGCTCCTGCCAATAGGGGGCTAGAACGTTTAGGTATACGTAGTAAAACTTCTATAAGTTTGAGGTATACAGTTCGTAAAAGCAAGTAATATTCTGTACATGTATATTACCAATTCATGCTAGCTGAACTAACTGACTCTAAAAGTTGTATTTGTACGGTCCGCCGTCAGTGGTGAGTGTTCATGAACGGTGACGACCACTTGTAACTGGTTCCCCCACGATTATTACATTCTTGACTTTAAAAAGCAACAAACCATGAAGACATAAAAATATGATGATTGATATATAAAAGGTAGTAAGATAGAAAGAAATGATGTAAAGATAGATAAACAGGTAGAAAGAATTATAGATATAATTATAGTATACAGATATTTATTGATGATCTTATCTAATAAGCATTTTCTTCCAGACAACCCATAATGAACTTATTAAGACTTTCAATATCAAAAGTGTTTTTTTGATTACTCAACTCATTTGCAGTTTCTTCGTTCATATAATAATGACATTTTGCACAATGATTCCCTCACGTATGCATTTTAATGTCCGCCCGACGTCTGGAGAGCGACGCTTGAGATATATTAAAATCCCCTCTTTCATCTATAACAAGAATTTTAATAAGTTTTACAAATTGCGGTGTAATTTGAATATTGGAAAGGGCAGAATCCCAACTTTGCTGAGTCTAATAAGTTTTGGCTATTAATTCAGTCATTAAATTAAACCTAGTAAATAGAATATATTACAGCTTATATTTGACCTGTTATATTACAAGTGCTTCGAAGCTTTTGTTACGCTGCTTATAATTACGTTTCATCATCATAATTATAATAATAATCATCATCAACATTACCTGCTTCGTTGGTCATGTTGACTGCAAATGCGTTTGCCGATCGGGAGTTCACGGTCTCACTTCCCGGGTCGAACACTAGAAAATTATATAATTTAGATTTTCTAGCAGTATTCTGGACATGTGCCCTATAGGCTCACCACCTATTCCATAGTGGGACTTAAACGTAACTGGTGAAACGTGGGAGTGTTCTGCATTCTTCTGCCTAACGCTTCGGGGATTACAGGCGTGAAGTTACGTTACATAACATTACCATCATCATAGTAGAGAGGTAATGCCAAAATTATAATTATACCACGAACTAGACGTGAATTAACCCCGCTACATGTGATGCTTGGTTCATATGGATCTAGCATATCCACTTGAGCGTCTTTTAATGTGGGTAATGGAATAATATTCAAAATTGTCTTTGAGAGGTAATAGTAAGATTATCGAATTTCATTTCAATGTATCCAACGTAACAGTACACCTGTAAATCCCCAAGGGGTAAACAGTGCAGTACACTCCTACATATCATCGGTTAATACTAAAAGTACTGCATAAAATTTAAAACGTACACAAAATATTAATATAAAACATATAAGTATTTCATGTTAAATCAGCGCGTGAACACAGCTTAGCGTGGATGTAAGCGCTTACACAACCCGTCAATAGTGACTTGATTACCAAAGCACTTAGACCGTTAAATATGCCCGGCTGCTCCCTCGTTAGTGCATGGCATGCAAATTTCTTACAGAGCCAACTATATATTTTACAATTATAATCAGCGTTTTCGAGCATTATTAGCACGATATCGTTTACCTGCAGAGTTTTAACGCCTTTGCTAGAACTGTATTATAAACAGTTTTTGCAATATGTTTCGACGATTACCATACAAGTCAGTTATAGAGAGTTTCGGGTACACACACTTCTAAATATTTTATTATATCTAGGTATTTGATATATGGTTAAGACTGAGTTAGACTTGTATAAAGAGTAGTAGCTACTTCTCACCACGAACCGCTCGCAATCCACCTGCACATTTATTAAAAAAGTAAATAGTACCAACTGGTAATAAATTTCAAAGCGGGAAGTTGTATCGTATTTAATGTTTACACTGAAAAAAAAGTCAAAAATGTATCAGAGATAACTGCGTTTTAACAATGCAATTGGGTATAAAACTCTTGAAATATCAAATTTGGCTATTACAACATTGAATCTATGAATAACTTTAAACGATTTTTACGTAAACAGATTCATTAAATGTAATGAAAGTTGTAATGAAAATTGAAAACAAATGTATAAAATATCTGTCGGTCCGTATATAGTTTTACGTTTAACTCGCCTTCCGGAAATAAATGTATCTGAAATCCTCCGACAAAGCTTAATGATTATTACCAAACGACAATTGTAGGATCAATCAGTAAATAACTAAGAAAATAAATAAATATTGTGACCTTTAATTATTGCAAAGATAGTAGAATGCCCAAATAAATTCGCCAATGATTTTCACAAATTCAGCTCGAGTTATTCGCGGAACGAATTGAAAAACGTAAAGCAAGCGCGCTGGTATATTAGTCCGTTAAAATTGTGTGCCAGACATTTGTTCTCGCGGAGTAATCTCCTCGACCCGAGGTGCTTCGCAAAACTGATTACGAGTTCAAATTAAGTCGTAAACTCGCTCGAATTACGGCGCATTAATGTAGGCATCGCTTTTAAGAGTAACTCAACGTGCCGCGGAAAAAAGTTACTTATTGTTCTCATTATGGAAATTACTTTTCGACTGTACGTTGGAATATAAACGGTTGTAAGTTTTCGTGTAGAATAAACGTATAGTAATAAGATATGTTATAAAAATAAAAGAGTACGTTGTGACCAAGACATCCCAGGAAATATGAACTCGACAAAGATCTAAGGACCTGCGGGGTCCGACTGGTCAGATGTGGGAAAAAATAGGGATATCACGCATTGATATATGCCGAAATAAAATTAGAACAAAATTATTGAAAATATTAAATAAAACGTTCCACGAAAACATAAAATTGGTAACTATTATTATTAACTTTTATAGTTGGCTTTGTCGACATATTATTAAAAAGTAATGCTCCATCGTAAGCGCTCTCGTTCGTTAATAGCTGCACACGACTACCTCAGTCCTCTTCCACGTGTAGGTTACGACTCACACTGGAATGAACAGATAATTGTCGTCGTCACATTCAATACAGCGCGTGTTGCAATCATAACAATGTAATGTATTGCAATGTAATATTATATTACATTGTAATACTTATATATGATTGTTCATTTTACATGTATATGAATCTACTTGTGAACTTTTATAAATAAAATGTAAGTGTAATAAATTTTCTTTATTATTCACGCCAGGCCAGCTGCGAGATAGGCAGAGAGCACCAACTGACAAATCTGTCTATACTCTACTCTTCTACATTATATTCTAATCTTTTATATACATATATGACTTCTTTACTACATGTGCGCTGGTTTCGGAGATTTCTGACTCCTCCATCAGCTAGTATTTGGCCTGTTCGGTCAGGTTGGGTGAGCTTTGGTATCCCTCTGCACACATTACACATAAAACTTAAATGATTCTATTACAAAAAAAAGAACAAAGAGGCCATGACAAAAGCGAGAATAGAAAAGAACTGCTGAAATCGATAACAATGCCGGACTACCTTTATGAGACTCGTGCGGGACCTTCGAATTTTGAGTATTGAAAATAAGGAGACGATTATTCTTGCTGACTAGGATCACAAAGAGCATTCGAGAGAAATATATCAAATATCCATAGAAAATAAGCGCTGCTGGAATCGAATGACACTGACTCGATGTTCTAGCGGTTGCAAGCACTGCTGAGCAAGAGATGCTCGGGTCGTACAATTTATTATTACTGAGTTGTTCTAACTTCAAATTCACAGTTATACTTTGTGACTTTGACTTTGATAGAACAAAGTCTGCAATTGGCCATGCAGGTTAAAACGGACTACACTTCGCTGCGTACCACTGCACGTGAATACTGGCGTGGTCTTATGATTTTAGGCAACGAGTCACATGGCGTGCGCGTGAACTAATAATCCCACGTGTTTCCGGTAACAGGTACAGCAGTCGGAATATCACGCGACCCACGCAAGCCACGACGACTTAACTTTACGAGATTTTTTTAGAAAGCTATTTGGGATTGTTAAATGAATTAACACTTCAATACCTGTAGTACATATTACTCTATAGCGCAATCAAATGCATGTAGTCTATATTATTATACGATCACCCTAGGTCACTTACGGGGTAGGCTGAGGGCACATACACTATAATCACTGACACACCCACTTGGGTTATTTCGACCACTCTGACAGTCACCTCATTCTTACCCCATCTCGAAAGTCATACAAATTGTAATTTAATGTGTCACATTACATTAGAACCCTTACCATTAGGACATCATAAAACTAAAATTAGCGACTTTTCTCCTGCGCCACGCTGGACAGGCGTGTTCCACGGCCCGGATAACACACCGTTTAAAAGAATTTTAGCCTCACTACAAAATATAATAATAATAATATTTTAGGACATCACCCCTCAGCTTGTTTTACTGTAATCGGCCAGCTGATAAACTACATATATAAATATACACTTTAACACGTATATTATTACACCCAGACACAGAACAAATGCTTGTGCTCATCACTCAAATACTTATTCTGGGTGGGAATCGAACTTACGACCCTCTTTGCAACAGTCACTTTCACTAACAACTGCATCAAGAGGTCAGTCATAAATAAATATGATGTATTCAATAATAATCGTCATATAAAACTACGACACATACCGTATGATGTATGCAGAGACCCCTATCTGGCAAATATATTTGTACACCTGAAGTTATTCTTCTGTATTCACTATTCTCTTCATGCGCGTACGCCGGATTAGTAAACTTTATGACAACTTTGAGCAAAAATTTTTAAAAATGTTATGCAAAACAATCCATTAGCTAAATTCGTTAGTAACAGAACAATAACTATTATACCAAATTCTTCGACCGAAAAATGACCGCGAATATTCATAGCTGTGAACGCTTAAGTCAGTTAAATACAATAGGCAAAGATTTCGATGAAATGAAAGAAGAATATAGTCTGTTTACTCATATAAAGAAGTAGCAAAGAGCGGTTGTGTGTATTACCTATTAAGAATAACACACTTATGCTCGTGCTAACTAAAAACAATACAACTAAGTCCTTATTACTATGGACTTTGTGTCTAAATTCGTATGAACACCTCAAGTAGTAACACACTTAAAAACTTTTGGTAGTCCCAGTAGAATCATAACAGATAAGGGATCGACTTTTATTAGTATAGCAATGAAAGTTACATATAATGGAGAACAGAGAATCTGTCGCATGAAAATTAGTCGGTGACATACAGTAAAATGTTATTAACTCTACTGCAGCAACTAAAAACTTCGAATATGTTCTGATTGTATTCAAAAACCCTCTATTCAATGTAATGTAACATATATGTATGTATTAGAATACAAATCGTAACTTCGCACGTTTAGACTGCCTCGTTGGTCGTGTTAGTTGCAGGTGCGACTGCCGATCGGGAGATCCCGGGTTCGATTCCCTGGTCGAACATTACAAAATTTTCTAAAATTTTAATTTATTTAATCTAACTACAAAAATTTCTAAGTTACGTTAACTTCACACCTGTAATCCTCGAAGAGGTAGGCAGTGGAATGCAGAACATTCCCACGTTTCACCGGTTACGTCCCACTATGTAATAGGTGGTGAGCCTATTGCCATGCATCGGGCACATATTCAGACTAAGAAGATATAAAGATACCAAGTAAGGAATTCATGACAATGGAAATCAGGTAATAATAAATGCGTTTCGTTCCGCCAATCTGCAGCAATGTAGCGGAATATAATACAGGCTTCTCATGTTATAGAAAATAACGTAGACTAAAGTAATCATTTTACGACAAAAATAAAATTTACCACAACAAAGAAAATAAATATAAAAAAAGAGTAACAAACTCTGGAACAATATTTTTCTACAAACATACATACGTACAATATAAACACAAGTGAAACGTAGACATAAAATTACCGTAAATGTATTTAATATCTCTTCAGTGCTCACAACGTAGTGACACAGCCTTTGTAAGAAACTGCACAGCGTGCACTAATGGGCGCGCGGGCGAGCATATTTAAGTTTTAAGTGCTTCGGCAATCAAGTCACACTTGACGGGCTGTTAAGCTCGTTGATCCACGCTGTGCGGACTGCGTTGTATTTAAATCAGGCGATGCAATGTGCGGGTAACTATGTACGAGGGATGTATGTACGATATGTATGTATATTTGACTTTGTGAAGACACGGTATTGAGTAATACACAATAATCACAATATTTAGATACGTCTGATATTTGTATCATTCGTATCATGCCTTCCGCTTTGACTTTATGTAGTTTATGCTACACATTTCAAATTTAGAACCAAAAAAGTAGGTAAGTACGATGCTAACGCGGCCATGGAAGTAACTATGTTTGTGGAACTGTGTGTGTGGAAGTGTTTTCTATAATATTTAACTAGTGTTTCCAAAGAAAAATTGGAGATATTCGTGGATTCTTGTGGCAATTTGTGACCACTTTATGGACGTCTGTCCTTCTTGCATAATCAAGATACAATACTTATCTTTAAATGAAAATGAAATTTATTTGCTTTATTAAAATAGTTCCTAAACTATATATGAACAATGAATGTTTATATACATAAGAAATTTCATTATCAAATTCGATGTAATTGTAAAATCACAAATATGAACTCACTCGCATTTAAATACACTAATTAGTAGTGAATGAGTTAAATTAATAAAGGATACTTTAAACGCTCATCATTTTATATCCACTATTAAACTTATTGATATAAGCGTGCATATTCAAAATGAAAGAAATTCAAAAATTAAAATTAATTTGATTGAAAATAGCATTACAAACTGATTGGCTTGACTATAATGTTTACAGACTTTTAAATATTAGTATTAATAATATTTTCAAGATTTATTTTCTTTAAGAATGTACTGCCTCGTCTGCCTCGTTCGATCGAGCGACTCCTAGGATCAGATCCCGAGTCTGGTACTACTGGACTTTTTTAAACTATAATTTCTAGTTAAAATGTCTAATAATCAGACTACTTCACGGAACGGGTACCCGGTGTATGGCAATAGGCTCACTCCATATCCCATTGTGCGACTGGTGGTGGGGATGGTCGACGTAACTGGTGAAACGTGTAAGTGTATTACACTCCTCTGCTTACCTTTGCGAGGATTACAGGCGTGATGTTACATTTATTTGAATTAATGTGTGTCGCAGTACTGAAGATAAAAAATGCTCTCAAAGGTATCACAAACTCTTATCTTACGTACTTAGTACTTTATTATATTCACATATGCGAAAAAGTACTTGCTTAATATTGGCGTGTAAACGAAAATCTTATGATGAAATTCACGCGTCGAAAAAACATTTTTCGTGCTTTACTTTGCGTGCAGTAACACATACATACACACAATACATACATTGCGTACTGTGTGTGTGTATGTGTGCGTGATCCTTAGTTGAAGTGGATCAGGTACCCGTCTGGACATGAATATTAAAAGTTATAAATATTCCAACAACGTTTGCACATTTCTAGCTCACGCCCGCGAGTCACAATAAGGCTCGTATAATTTTAATATACGCACTTATAAATATCTAAAGAAGAAAGTGTCATATAAGTCATATATCGTAATAACTTTTTCGGTATCCTTCTAAAACCGTTGCTTAAGAAAAACGTTCACATGTTCGAATACACTAAATGATTTAACGAAATCGATTGCACATTTTGTGATACACATTTTTAGCATAAAAATACACTATATTTAGTCGTTAATAGAGATTTAAAACTGCACAATATGAAACATACTCGTACTTTCGAGTTACAATTTCTACCTAATGCGAATTCCTAGTAAGTCGCAACGTTAGATGGAACACAATTTTGAAAAATGTTTTGAACGTCGCCTCTGCACTGTAGGCGGGAGCGACGGCTACTCGTAATTCGCGATAAATTCCACTTTAAGCTCAGTTAAACGTTTGTTATGGCTCAACACATATATATCTCTCAACTATTATTAGCAAGAAAAAAACCTATTTGCATTATCGTCAATATTCTTAATGCTCTGTATTAATGACAATGTGCATTATTAATCATTTGCTTTCTTAATACTCTACTTTATTTATATTGTATATACTTCTAATTCTGCATTGTTCATACTCTATATCCAGTACGGAGGACTTAGAATACGTTTTCTTTTAGTTTACATTTTTCATACTCTACTTTATTCACGCTTCTTATTCATACGTTCTCGAGGAGTATCATTCTTCTCTTGATTCTTTCATCATATTCTACAATTTTAATAATCTGCATATGTACAATAAACATATGTACAATACGAATTTACTTATGGCTTATCGGTGACTTTCAGAAACACCGTCTGTTTAGTTTGCACAAGCTCCTCCAACTTATCAAACGGTCGTAAATATAATCCGTTCCGATGTTCTACAAGTAAGTCGTGCAAGTACGGGTATTGGAAATGTCATGTAACAACATTAATTTTGTTTCACCGTCAATCCCATTCACTGTTGTAATAAAACTCTTTTTACGGCACAAATGTCTGCCGTTTTGCCGATAAACCTACTACGATTGTCAACATTTTTTTCATCATAGTAATGTCATTTAATACTAAGCGTGCTTAATTGTGCAAAGAAAAAAACGCGTAGCAGGATTTCAACCCACGGCACTCGGAATAAACTCTCACTGCTTAGGCTATCATAAAAGCTATATTAACATGTACTCGTAACACATCAGGTTCTCTCGTCTACCAAATGCAGAGACAAAATATTCTATTATTTAAACTATCGTAGTGTTGACGTATTTACATAAAACATAGAGTTTAATAATAATATGTAATTATTGTCTTAGTGGATGTTCAGGAATTTTTGATTGTGTGAAAATTTTTCGTCAATGAAGTAGTATAATATGTCTTATTGGCACAAACAAGCATAAAAAAGTTATGAAAATCTGAACACATTCGCTTGGTTTCTAGTACGTGAATCCTCTAAGCCTCGTAATAAAATGTAATTTACTTTTTATTAAGAAAAGAGATACGACGATGTACCTAAATACACCGAGTATTCGTCACTTTCTCTAACGCAAAACGGAGCTCGTTCTCTACCGTTTATTGTTAAGCTTTATCACGCCTATGAAAAACATTGAGACTGTACAAAATTTTTGTACAAAAATGTACATACACATTGGTAAATCAGAACACTATGGAAACATTGCGATAGAGTTGCGTCATGTCCGCAGCTTTAATTATTGACACAAGCGCGCGTGCAACGATACGACCTGCATTGCGACTAGCGCGTGGCACAAGTCAATTGTCCATCTTATTACAGCTATTTAAATTGGGATGCCCACTTGATCCACGCCACGTAACACCATGTAAACCCAGCTAAGCTCGTTCGCAATGACAACTGAAAATGCTTTTATTCCCTCGCAGTACCAATTGAATAAGGAACGAATTAAAATTGATCTAAAAATATTTTATTTATCTAAGCACAATGATTATATTTACAACCATAATCGACTGCCTCTTGGGTCCTGAGATTCGGAGGTCCTGACATAAAATCCCGGGTCGAACAGTACTACTTAAATTTAAGTTGTAGTGGTTATGTTACGTAGATGTTCCACATAATTATGGCTCAAAGTCTGGTGATGGGCCCGATGTATGGCAATAAGTTCACCACATATTCCATAGTGAGATGTAATCATACAGGATGAAATATGGGGTGTACTGCACTCCTCTGTCTACCTTTTGGGGTATTACAGGCGTGATAAAAATACAGGTGTGATGTTACGTGAAAAAAATCACCATAAGTGTGCATCAACATAACTCCATCTGAACCCGGAACTTAATACATAAAATGCTCAAGTAGTCTTACATAATAAAACCACATAAACTGAACGTTACAGTCTCAACCCTCTCCAACGATCCGCCATAACTTTCTCGTTAGGCCCGGAAAAGGTGTATTTCACGATTATACCAATGAATAGAAATGATACTGTGAAAAAAAATTCCTTTTTTATTCCCCCGCTGTATCCTCCCTTATTCGTTTCTACTTATATTTTGTTGTTGTTCATTGAAAGGGAAAATATAAAGTGTTTATTGCGTGGAGTTAGCAAACAACGTTTAAGTGGTTACATTTAGAAGATTTTCTTCAATATTAAGAAGCTATATATGAGTGTTAGAACTTTTATCTTCCAGGCATTTTGTTTAACGTCATTCTTGTTACAAATTAGTGGATGTTGTATGAATTTATTCATTTTAATACCATCAACACAAACTGACAACACAAAGAGAACGAATTAATATATGTATACAATGTTTCTTAATTACTTACTAGTTAGTTCCAGTGGATGCTGGTGAAATTTTATAATAAGACCAGTAAAATTAACCAGTAATTGTTTATTTTAACCAGTTATTATTCATTTTAACCAGTAATTATTCATTTTAACCAGTAATTATTCATTTTAACCAGTAATTATTCATTTTAACCAGTAATTATTATAATTAACCAGTATTTAATTAAACGAGGGCAGCTAAATAACTGCCTCGATGGTATAGTTGGTGCAAACGCAACTGTTGAATGAGATTTACTGGGCTCGTTTACCACACAGGTCTCCTGTTGAATTTTGCAAACTGGAAATTCCTAGCAATATCCCGGAACCTCCATTTGTGCCTGGTTAAGGCGACCACCACCTATTCCATAATAAGACGTAAACGTAACTTGTGAAATGCGGGAGTGTAGTACGCTCCTCTGTCTGTCTCTTTGGAGATTACAGGGATTATGTCATTTTTTTGTAAACTCTTGTCCAACTAAAAAGCTTGTGAATTGTAACTAATAAAGACCCCGAACTCTATTTGTCAAGATCCAATAAAAACAACCAGTAATCAATTAATTAACGTATCTTTCGAAACACGAAAACACTCGTAAAAGTTTTGCCTCCATCGGGTACAGGGCGGCAACGTATTACGTTGTGCTACTTGTCGGGGAAAACTCTATGATTTTCCCATAACAAACATCTTAAACATGAACCTTAAGGAAAAGGAAAAACGGAAAGGGAACGGAAGAATATACTTTCTTTACATATTACCGACTACATTAATTCCTTTGAGGTGTTAAAAAAGCAAATAATGCTAAAAATACAAGTAATGAAATACTTTATATTAATTATAATATTAGAGCACAACTCTGCTGCTGTACTGCTCTCTAAATTTATCACCTTTTATATTCATAATATAACCTTCGTATAATAGTATCCATTTATATATCCTTCTAATATTACAAACGAAATAGCCTACGCTCATGAGCCATTTACATCCAGCCGCGTAATAAACCCCCTAAATGACGCTAAAGAGGTACATTTGTATTTAGTGTTACAATGAAATTTGGTAACCGAGGTGATGTATCGTCGGAATGAAGTGAAAGGAGTAATCGTATTAATTATGTTTAAATAATATTTTGAAAACTTACAGCGATTTTTTGAGTCGCGTATTACTAAAATTCAAAGGAAATTACAATAAAGATAATAATATCCATGCCCTATATGCCAGCACACTTATGTTCTTATCCAATACAAAACATGAATGTGAATAAGGCAAGTTTAATACCAGAAACAAACTACAACTACTTTAATCACGAAAAGTTTGAAGCAACGTGTGTAAAGTACTTTAGGAATTCGTCGAAAATCACTTACAAAATTCTATTACATTACGCACACATCTCAGAAATTGCACAGCGACCGAACTTCGTGTTCTGGTATATTTCACTATGTCTCCGGCTACACAGTGCACTTTAGAGTAAAACTTTAAAGCGATGATTGAAATTTGATGAAATAAACTCGGTAACAAAACTACATCTGCTACATAAACAAAACTTGCTTTTATTCCGAATACGAATCGAGCGCCTCGCCAATGCTGTCCAGTTCGCAATGCCCGCAAACCCTACGCTTATCCTGAATGAATTATAATAAAATATGCGAATATCCTGGCCGCGGCAAAGAGGTACTATTAAAAATGACGCGATTGGCTTCGCGCCAAATCGATTTGTAACTGCCGCGCAAAAAGCAATAAAAATTGGACGTGCATACATGATAGCGCCGGAAAAATAGGTGCATTCGTCATAGTACATTGCTTCTGTGATAACATTGAAATACCTCAGCACTTCAATGGGCCGTGACCTCATTCGGGACAAATGAAACAACCACAAATCAATACGTATTGCCTTTTCAACGGCCGCGCGCGACCTGCAGATTTTAAATCATCGAACTATTAGAGTGCACTTTGCAAAATAACATTCCAATTCAGCGATTTAAAATTTCGGATGCTATTCATATTTAACCGCAGTTTAAAAACTATAACGATGAATTTTCAACAATTTCTTTTTTAATAAAAGTAGTCGTTTTCAAAAATTGATGAACAGATTGTTAACGTTCTAATTTTTTGGTACGAATATTCATATATTGAAAACTTAGTGGCTTAGATTTCAATATTCCACGTAGAAAAACTAGAGTTCTATTTCTATAATGCACCGCAAACTTTAAAAATAATACCTTTTTCAAATTAGAACTATCACTACATACAATTTCAAAAAAAAACCACCATAAACAACTAAAAAGGCCTCACAGATATATATAATGGTCTCAAAAACTCGAAAAGTCTACCAACAAGCACTAACCTATTGAGATAAGCTACGGCCTAACCCTTTCACGTATTTAGTGAATATAATAGAATTGATTATTAAAATACGTTCATCACACAATCACTAGTATATTAATATATGTAAACGTCGTAGTACAAAGTAATTAGGTGAATAAAAACAATTTACTTTGCTCCTAATAGACTTCTACATGAACGCCAAAACGACCAAGCGTCCATTTTATACCAATAGGAAATTCATTAATACTGTTACAAAGTAACACAAACGCGCAGAACGGTCTCATTCAAATAAATGTTCCGTACAAACAAGATTAATTTCGGGCAAGAAATCGGGGGTCGCAGGTAGGGCGAAATAGCTATATGGCCTTGCTCTTTGATGAATACCGTAGAACGCGGTGTGAGTTAAGTAAATATATGTCGGTATACATATACATTCATCTTTATGAACAGTTTTTACGCGTAGTAAATATTATACATAGCTCGACGCTATGCATTACTTCTCGTTGGTATATAATCGTTGGTATATAATTTGTATAAAACAAAGCGAAACGCCTAGTTAACGCGTAACGTCTAACGAATAGTTATAAAATACGTAGACAATCGAGAAAAACCCAATACAAGAATCAAGCATTGGTGACGCCTTTGCAAGTTACTATGTATCGTACAGTTTTTCATAGCATCAATTTACCTGGGTAAAATAACACTTTCTTAAAGTACTGAGCTGTGAAAAGGAAATTCCGTGGAATTTTTCACATCACAGTTATAAAGGTTGAGATAAGAGCTGAAAAAACGCTGCTTTTTGTTTTTGTAATGCGCACTTCACTAACTCCCAGGTAATATTTCGTGTTAAAGAAAATTATATTTGAGAGGCCTATGTGCAGAAGTGGACCGGAGTAAGCCAACGATGAAGACGATAATGATGAAATAAATATACATACTTATATTATTCAGTAGCACCTAAAGCTATTGGCCAAGTTTTCAGCTTATTTAATTATGAAGCTATTTACTGTCTGAAATATATTTAAAAAGAACACTTTACATTAAATTGTTGCATAATATAACTTTAACTTTTACAATGTCGGGATCTCTCCGAATAGTCCGTGCTTGGTGTTTAAATTTATTGTGATTATAATTTTATCACGCCAGGTCCTTACAGGCTACGCAGAGAACCCCGAGTGGGTACAAATCTGACGTAATTCTTGTACATTCATCACTCTCTTTAACACATATACCAGTTTCAGAAAATTCTGACTCCTCCATCAACGAGTATCTGACCTAATTAGTAAGTGGCCTTTGTAGGCCTTGGTGTCCTTCGCTACAGAATTTACTCCCTCAAAAAACAAATTTTACTAATTGTCCAATAAAATTTATTGATATTAATTATGAACAGCTAACATCTGCCGGCGCTCGTTCAAAACTTGTCAATCCGAGGAGTTGTAGCGTAAGAAATGAAAATCTGACAAAATTGGATTCAATATTGAATTTACGCCTTACAGCCTCGGAAAATTGTTAAATACGCTCTAAATACGCTTTTCTTAAAACCCGAATACAGCTTTAGAAAACCATCTCTTTATCTGAACGATTTCTCTTAATAATATAAGTGAATTAAATGGTAACACTTTTGATAGAAAATCCTCTGGAGCGATTTTTAAAAAATGTAATTAACTGAATAATATACCTTTAACAGTTGATCGTGTTGATTGCAAGCGTCGCTGTGGATCAGGAGGTTCTGGGTTCAAATACCGGGTTTCCTAGAATTTATACCCGGTTTATAGCAATATGCTCGCCACCCATTCCTAGTGGGATGTAAACGTAACTCATGAAATGTGGGTGCATACTAGTACACTACTCTGCCTCCCTCTTCGGGGATCACAGGCGTGATGAGAGAAAGCAATCGTGCGGATGCGTAATCTAGCAAATTCGGGTTCCCGCATAAAATTTGGAAGATTACCAATGCGGGATAACACATGCGGGATCTGCAAGATTTTATTTTTTCCACGAATTTTGTATAATAGAAGGATCCCCAAATTGAAGAACGTATCGTCAACCACTCAGCAGCCGACGGTACCACTCAATCTTAACAAGAAATAACTCTTTTTGAATGTGGAAGAAACAGAGAGAAATATCTGGAAGCAACTTACAACATTTTAAAGTCGCATTTTAGCTGCTCACGTGCAGCAAAATACGACCAAAGGTAAAAGATGAAACTCTAAAGAACATATGTATACTTCGAAAACAATTTCAGATTTTAAAATATTGTAGAACCCTGCGAGGGTTCTACAATATTTTAAAATAAACCTTTGAATCCGCGGGACTGATTGTCTCAAGCTTGCGGATTTGCAAGATTGTCTTTTGAATCCTGAATACCACCAGCTTTATCACCAGGACATTTCCATTCACCGCTGAATTCAGTTGCAATCTTCGGCTGTTCCTATCCAACCACTGCTAGCCAGAGTATATAATCACTCCACGTGACTGTAGGGCGTTTTCTACTTCGAGATGTGCGCGCCAAAATTTCAATCCAGACTGCAGGATTAAGAAGTCGAATTTCAAAACAGGTTATCAATGCTACTTTACGTCATACATGTTACCTAATACATCGCTTTATATTCCTCGTCATATCAAATCATTGACTGCCTCGTTGGTCGTGTTGGTTGCATGTGCGACTGTTGAACGGGAGGTCGAACACTACAAAAAAAAAATAATTTAGACCTTCTAATAATGGTTCGGAGTCTGGACATGTGCCCGATGCATGGCAATAGGCTCACCACTTATTCCATTGTGGGACGTAAACGTAACTGGTGAATCATTGGAATATTCTACATTCCTCTGCCTACCCCTTCGGGTATTACGGGCGTGGAGTTACGTCATATCAAAAATTTTACAAAAATTACATAAAATTAACAGTTTAATTCAATCAGTCACTGTAACATAAACAAATGTTTTTATTCAAATATCTTCGTTAGTACTAATGAAAATAATATGTTTTAAAATAACATTATAATACGCTACAGCAGTGAAAAAAAGTTGATGAAGAAAACAAAAACGTCTCTTCACGCCTGTTATCTCGGTAGCGGTATGCAGATGAATTCAGAACACTCCTACAATTCACATTTTGACGAAAAAAGTTGTGCTAGTGTGAAAAAAGTGTGACGCCCCGCATAAAACCATTGCAAGCCATGGCTTTAAACGTTTTCATTCTCACACTATTCATGTCTAATCGCATGAAGATGTCGAAACGCCAGATTGTGATTAGATAAGCGTCACAACTGTCATTTATTACAGAATATATCAATCAACTCGTGTTTATGGTATTACAATAAAATATGCAAGGTTTCCTAATTAAAACCTAAAATTACTTGCGTTCACAGAGAAAATCATTTGAAATTAACATCTTAAGTAAGCAAGTAATAGCATGTTAGTGATAAATTAAGGGGTACAAATGAGATATATAACAGAACACTGTTTACAAGTTGCAGCTCACGAGATGCACCGCGCGGCAGCCGGCGACGCCATGTGTCAAGTGAAACCGCTATTAACGCGCAGTGCACGCCTGCAGGACGATAAGTGAGTGGGGCTCGATTGTACACAGCTTGGAATTCTCGCTTAATTCACTATATTAGCATGTTCTATGGTTATTATGATTATACTTACCGCGGCGGTCAAGCGGTTGCGACAGCGTCTATTGTTCAAGAGGTTCTGGATTAAATTACCGAATAAGGTACTATAGGATTGTACTAACTTAGAACTTAGTAATGTCTACCACTGTAGGCAAATATTGGTTAACGGGGTTTTGAAATCACGAAAAATAGTATTATGTGAATTATTGTAAAATAAATTTAAAAATATAAATGAATAGACAATGATTAGAATATCATTTTATTATCATACTCCCTATGTGTATTCATGATTCTCCTTATTTGGAAACAAAATACTTGGTAGTTAATATAAATCGTGTTCCAATTTTACCATTTATGTAATGGAACAGTTAAACGAAGGGAAATTGTAAGGAAAATCCCCGGAAGCGTCTTGTGTTTGCGAATGACCGTAAGTCTAGTTAAGCCAACTGTCCGACACCAGTTGGGTTGGTGTGCAAGGCTATCCTCTTAACCGATCACACGTCAATCTTCAAAGATACTAATTGTGAGCCCGATGGACTTAGCAAGTTATATGCGGACATTCTCCCAACTACAATTTCAATGCGATAGTAACGGTTAGTTTTATTGGTATTCCACATCGGCCCGAAGCATTTATGTACCGCATACCGTACCAACTTACGGACATCGTCTCAAATATTTAAATATTAAGGAAAAACTAGAATTTTCTCATAATACATTCATTGTAATACCTATATCAACGAATCATTTATTTGTTACATATATTTTTTTGATAACAATGAAATATTAATTATAACTTCACAAAAACACGATTACAATTGTTAACAGTTAATTTGTCCAACAACAGAAAATATAAACATGTAGTGTACATGAAGGGGTTTCCGGGCAATATCTTAAGAAGGATGTCGAAAATGACTTTTGTATTTTTCCTTTGGAGCTGTTTCGAGGGTGATTACGTTGGCAACAGAATTTACCGAGCAAAATAGACGTCTGGCCCGTAACAATGATAACCTTTCAAATCGAATCCGATTCAAGTTATAATTCAACAAGTTATTGGCGGCAGTGAATGAAAGCCGAGAATAATCTAGCATAATACAAACTGGGGACCGTGCAGGTGGCGGGCGCGGTAATGGCCTCGGCGACTTGATGAATAGCCGGGAACGTGGTTCGGGAGCAAAATACGCCATTCTATTGGCGTAGCCTCTAAAATATTGCCAAAATCGACCGTTCAACATCAACTAATTCAATGTATAGATTGATTTACTCGCGTCCGATGCGGAGCGTTTACAAATGGTTTAATTTCGCTAAGAAAGATTAAGGGATTCTTCGGGATGCGAACACGAGAACACCAATCCAGATACTCCCACTCGAGTTCTATATATATACAGCAGTTACAAATTCCGCTTGACGCTATTTGTCATTACACCTATATATAAATATTTTCTTATTACCTAACACTCATTATTAACATTAAACTTCAATCTTAACCGTGATAATTTTATATAATGACTTGATAAATAATTAATACAGCAGATATACTACTGTTCATAGTTAAAAATAACAAGCTAATAATAACGTAACTTCAACATTACTTCACGCCTTTAATTCCCAAAGGGCTAGGCAGAGGAATGCAGAACATTCCCACGATTCACCGGTTACGTTTACTATGTAATAGGTGG
>DWEI01000657.1:0-20325 GCA_018245875.1 Mysoria ambigua
TTATATTATTGATTGTGTAATTTATTCCAATAACATAAGTGTATTGAAATAAAATAAGGGTATTATTGTTATAAATAATTTTCTGTCATTTATAAATCTCACCTTTTTATAATAAATCATTTGTTCTTTTTCTCAAAGTTTAAATGATCAATAATGGCAACGCTATGTTCAACAAAACCAAGACGGAATTCTCAATGAATTAACTCGCATATAAATGTGGGTGTGACGTAACGCTTGCCAAATTGTTTAAGCGACTGTTCAATTCAGCGTCTTCCTTAGAGTCGTTACAGACGGAGCATTGTTCTATGGTAAGGCAAATTATGACATATTATTATAATGTATTTCACGATCAGGTCAGCCACACACACGTTCCACATATATAGGTCGCTTTCTTACGTAGTCACCATAATATGTGAACAAGACATATTATTGGGCAGATAACGACCGCATACATGTAACTAGCACAGTTGCCGTCCGTGGTACTTGATTGTATTAATATGTATTATAGCTCTCCGTGTGTGAGGACCTTTATGCTGCGAGTGATGTGACCTTCCGTCCGATGCATTACACAGGTGGTGTCGTACGGGATATTGGTTGATTTGACTAGCTCGTTGGTTCCGCGGTGAGCGATCGTGTCCGCTGAAACGGGGGTTCTCGGTTCGATTCCTGCGCAGGATGGACTTGCTATGAATGATTGATCAGTTTGCTTGTAATATTTGTCTATATTAATAAGGTAATAATTACTGACTTAACTGATTGAGCCGCCACCGTGCTGGGGTGTTCACGTCTCGCGGCTTGGGGACACGTGCGTGGGGGGAGGAGGGGGGGGACACTCCACCGCGTCGCTCCATTTCATACTGCCCGATTGATTGAGATCTACGAATGTACAGGATGCTTTTTAAATCGTAACTTTAATTGTTATTATCGAAAGTGGTGGCTTATTGATTGTTGAATTTTTTCTTTAATTTTTATTTTCTCATTCAGTTTATAACAACATCAACAAGTAACAATTTTGTGAGTTTTTTCTTTACTATTGTTATATTGTTTTGTGCTACAGCCTTGAATATTTTTTGCTTTTTTCCAATTTCCCTTTGTTATTTTTATTTTTAATGTCAAGAAAGTCGCGTAGGGGAATTGTCAGTTGCCATCAGTGATTTATCAACCGTGGATGTCAGACCGACCGGCCAATAGGTGTGTATGTCGGTAATGTGTTATTCCAATCGACGGATGTCGACTGTATTCGACCTCCTCCCCCGATTATGACTTCGGAGAAGTTTCAACGTTCAGTACTGTTCGTGCCAGTGGCTTTGATTGTGAAGAACACTTAGACAGTGTTCGTTGGTGATAAGATTGTGGTGACGAGGCTGTTGGTAAACGTTAATCCATTTTTTATAGGTAAGTTGGTACGAGTCCAGGCAATAAGAGTTTATAAGCATCCTGTTGTACTTGAAGCTGTAAAACGTTAAAAATAATCTAACACCACGCCTCTAACCCCCGAAGAGTTTGGCAGAGAAGGAATAGTTAAAAGTTAGAATGTCGCGGGTCGCTGCACAATCACATGAACGCTAAAGAAGCTTGCGTTATGGTGACCAGACGACTAACTGACTACGTAAAAATACAATCACGCCTGTAGTCCCCTAAGAGGAAGACAGAGGAGTGTAGCACAATCCTACGTTTCATCAGTTACGTTTATATTCCACTTTGGAGTATTTGGTGAGCCTATTACACGGGGCAGGTTGCCAGACTGTGAGCTACAACTAGAAAATGTAAGTTAGGAAAATCTAGTAGTGTCCGACGCGGAATTTTTATCCACGTCCTTGCCATCGCCAGTCGCGCTTTCAGCCGCCACGACAACGCTGCTGAAATTTTGCTGAAAGTAGCACCCATAGCGTCAAAAGTTCGAATGTTGTCGAACTTATAATTATGTTCGCCGCCATTCCGGAGATGCGGATATGCTTAGCTAGACTGCGGCATTGATTGAACACACCCATTCCACGAACACTCTCGTCTTCCAATAGTGGAGCGGCTAATGGTTTGACGATAATCGACATCGTCATGCCCATTATATTTTATAATGTATTAACACTTCTTACAATCAACAAACACACCTACATCATGTTTTAAACATCACTCGAGTATCACGCTTAACTTAAATTAATGTAATGGTTGTTGCACAAAAAAGTCATAATCGGGGGAGGAGGTCGAATATGGTCGACATCCGTCGATTGGAATAACACATTACCGGCATACCGACCTATTGGCCGGTCGGTCGCACCGGCGGCGATGCAGCGACCAACTGTAAGCTACGTCCGCTTTCTTGCGTGCTCCAAGCACAAACAACGCAGTACAGTCGTTGTCTATTTGAATATTTCCGGTAAATCGTTGCACACCGATAAATGGAAATTGATCTCGATCGACGAACTGGCAACATGTTTCGATGATGTAGTGTGAACACTCACCTATGGAACATTCGTGTTGTACTCGTTTCGATCATAATGTTTTCGAACCAATTCTCAAATGTTACCAACTACTCATATCGACAATTTAAGAGTTTTTAGCACCAGTATAAAATAATATCCTTACCACTGTGTAAAAAAGGAAATCGTTATTAAATATTTATTGTTTTATTTCAAATTTATATGTCAGGGAAATATTATTATTCACAATTTATTTACATTGATCATTTTCTTTTCACGCCACCCAATTTTCTGTGGCCCGTCTGTGTGCCCTCGGGATGTCATCTATCTAGCTCGTCCGTTAAAAAGCGTCATTGCCTATTTTAACAATCCCTGCGCCGCGATACAAAATACAAGGGGCCACTATTCGCTCGTCGACGTTCTAACGAAAGCTTTAATGTCTCACTCCTACCCGGCCGAGCGGCTAAGTGATCAGTTACCGTCTGAGCGCCACGCGACGCGGACGTGCCGCGACCCGCTCCCGCTGACGCCGCCGCCGCCGCCGGTCCATAGGAAATTCGCCGTCAATTAGAGAGAGCTAGTTTCAATTCGCGTGTGTCCGAACGTAAAAACGAGTGATCCACGATCTATTTGACGTACATACACATATGTTCGAGTAAAACAAAAACAGCGTATGAATACGTATATTGGAATTGTATTTGGTTCGTAAGTTTTTAAACGTTTCGTCGTGTATTGAGCGTGTGCACAATATTGCAGTACCGTGGTTTTGTATAGTGTGCGTTGTATGTGGGATCTTTGTGCTCTTTCGCCGGGCGTCGGTGTCAGAGTAAACTGTCATCACGGTGAGGAGGTGTCGTTGCTCATGTGGTGGGTGACATTGTGACATTGGTAACTTGGTTTCGATATGCTTTTAATTTGGTTGTGTTTATTAGCGATTTGTATGAAGGTAGATGAGTTAAGGTACGGCGCATTAGCTCCACCGCAAGAGTAGGTTGTATTTCCGAGTCTAGCGGGGAGCGGGCGAGGAGAAAATTAGCGAAATCGTTAATATATCGGAGTAGGTACTCTGAATGTGTTATGACCGTAGAGTAGAGTACAAAAACTCACATGCGCTATGATTTACCACGTTATCTATTCACCGTAGGTACTGTTTTTTCATCCGAATGAAATTAAAGTGGTTTAAGTAAACGTATACATATTAATATATACATTTATTTTAACCACACAAGTACGTTATATTACAATATATTACATGAGTTTGTTTATAATCCATCCTAATTAAAGATTATTCTCGTACATTTTTCATCATTAACCGGCGAGCAAGATGCTATTAACATAACACGACGGCATCGCAAAAAAATAAACAACACGAATATAATTTTCATTGTAACACCACCGTCACAGGGGAAAAAATACAAGAATCATTAAATTCTTCATATACTCGTATGAATTAAATTTGACTTTAAAGTAATCGAGCACCGCTCAATGTGTTACAGTTTTAGCGTCACGAGTACACCGGTGTTGATGGTGTGCTTGTGAGCGCGTTTGTCATGTCATTTTGTCATCGCGGTGATGTGTCGATGGTCGCTCGCTCACGATCAGTAATTATTAATTCTAAAGTAGTATTAATTCTAAATTTAAAATTCACCTATACAATGATAAAAATTAAATTGAGGGTAGATGGACGATATGGGCGTTGGTTCGTGAGGACGCAAAAAGAGTTTCCTCTTGAAGATATGGTCGTGAATTGTTACAGGTGTGAAGTTTAGATTTATGATCACTGCTCTTTATTTATATGAAGATAGTAATAAAAGCTGACGATAAGAAATTTAGTAGTTACTAATGACCGCTACCGTTTATGACGTCTGCAACTGATAGTACAATATCAGTTGCAGACGTCATAAACGGTAGCGGTCAGACCTGCTTGCGTCAATTGTTTTTTTCAGACCCTTTCCTTGTTTGACTGTTAAACACGGGTCTTCTCTCTGCATTAGAGGGTTAAGGTTACAGTTTGCCATACTGGGCAATAGCCGGTCGGCAGACTTCACATGCCATGGAGTATGTTTTTAGTATTAGTTGTTAGTAATACTATTTGCATTATTGCACTCAACAGACATGTGCTGTTGATGATTTATGAGACGACAAGGTCACGAATTCGCTTCCGTGTGATTTGAATAATATTCATCTGCCATGTTTACTCGATGTACGTACATATATGGCTAAGTATAAATGTTGTTACATGTTATTTATCCAATCATTTGGTAGAATTTATTGTCCCGGTCTCGGCTCACTTCGATCTCGGTTCGATTCTCGACCTGATACAATTGCGACTAGCGAAACTTATACGTTATTCATTTTAAGCTTTACGGAGTAGCCACATTTTGAGACCTGTGATATTAAAGAGCTGCTGTTGGGTATGAAAAAATATAGAAAACCAATTGTCTAATTATTTCAGTTACGCTCAGCGACGCGGGCGAAGTGACGGCTAGTTAGATACGACAACAACCTTCCCCCCCCCCCCCTCTCTGCCCCCTCTCACCTCACCTTCCTTCCGGAACATCGCGACAGAGCTGTGAAGTCCACTGTGGACTAACACCGCACTAGCTGATCGCAAACGGAAACCTTTTACATCTTGATAACGTTCACAAATATCAGCTGTAGTCGCGCGCTGGTTGCTAAGGTAGTGTGGGGTCGAGACCGCGTGGCTAACGTCAGATTTTAACGAGACATCTATTCGGTAATTGGAACGCAGGATACCTTGCGGCCTCCGCGAGCTGCTATCTCTGTATGTATTTTCCAAAGGTTTGCACTACGCGTTATCAAGTGTCTCCACGTGTTTGCTCTCGTGCGTGTATAATTATTACCGACACTGAGGCCTTTTCACACGGCAAGGTTGTTCGCGAACGTTTTGTTTTCACGAGTAACGTTAAGCGTCCCATGCTGGATTCGAACTCCGAACTCCTATTAGAAATTTCAAATTAGAAAAATATAATTCGCTGTCAATTAGAGATTGACCGGGGTTTCAACCCGAGATGAAAACTAATATCTCTCGCCGCATCTTATACGACAAATACCCTGAAAAGTACTTTGATAATTGTCTGTATATTTATGGAAATAGCGCGTGTATCTGAATATACCTTTACGAGATTTTCTCTTATCGGGGAAAACGTATCGTTCTGTGTGTGTTACACGCCACGGAATATGTTATATTGCTCGATTCTGATTGCTGTTGTCCAAATGTAACGATCTTTGTTGTTGTGTATGTGTGTATATGTTTGTGTGTTCGCGTGTGTGTGTGTGTGTCTGTGCGTGTAATTGACGTGCATTGTTTCTTATCAGCACGGTACTATTAGTTTTTAACGGGCGGTTGCTTTAATAGTTTGGTGACTTGGACTGATCAGCGGAATGTTCTCGACTCAATTTCCTCCCAGTACAAATGTTGGGTGAGATAAGTACTCCGGTTTGATGTGTGCTTGATGTTGAAATCTAAAATTAACATATGTTCTATGGTTATTAAGTTAATTTAGTGTAACTTTTGCCGTTCGTAATCTGTCAGCTGTGTGTGTTCCAAGTTAAAGAGAGTGAATGCCGCGCATCTAAACATGTACCATGAGAATAACGGGCCTCGGCGCGCGCGCGTGGCCGCGATCAGCGTCGTCTCTCGCGAACATTTCCCCGGTACGGAGTGTGTTATGAAAAGCTGATTGCGGATGTCGTCCGGCGAAGTGAGAGAGAGGGAGAAGGAGAGAGAGGAAGAAGGAGAGAGAGGAAGAAGGAGAGAGAGGAAGAAGGAGAGAGAGAGGGAGGGAGGACATTAAATTAGCAGCTGTTTTACGAATCATGCGATAGACGGGGTTAGTGTGTTCCTGTGTGAAAATGTTATTTCCAGTACCAGCGTATAACACTTATGTTTCTCACGGCATGACGTCAAAGTAATTACTAGTCGGGACTCGAATGGCTGCGAGCAATCGGTCAGTCAGCGCTACACTTGGTAGTTAAAACAAGCGACTGGTCCGCGGGTGACCGATGAGTTGCATGTCTTGTGTTTTTTGCCCTTACGTAACCTTCTCTTTGTGAAATACAAGTATGTATGTAATTGACGGACTTGAAGAAAAATGTATAGTGACTACAGAAGCCAGTATAGGACTTCCAGCCTGTTTCAAAAGTCACTGTTTGTATTACTCGTCCACACAGCATCGCAGGCGGTGCGAGATGGTGTGCTCTGCGATGCTCAAAGTGGGGAAGTATATGTCCAGCAGTGCACTGCTATAGCCTAATAATAATATTGGTAATGACACACAGGACAAGATTGACATGAAAAGTTGAAATCGTGAATGTATCTTCATTTAAGACTTCCACTGCCCGCCACCACACCTCTTAGTGCGAGATTTTAAAAATCCCCCAATGTATTTGAATACTACATTGGCGTGATTGCGATGACGCGTGTGGGATGCACATTTGGTGTCCCGCCGGAGGTCGCGGCATCGGGTATGCGATGTTGAGCAATATTTAAATTTAATTAATGTTACGAAATTATCGTTTCTTTTAAATGTAGGAGTCTAACGCTTTGACGCAAATTGGAAATGTTTGTTAGTCTTCTCGATACGTCCTGGCTTATGTCTGAACAAATGGGACATTTCATACTGTTAAAAGTTATTGGATATCTCGACTACGATATTTTGTTATCACCATACAAAGTTACAAACAAGAGACGACAAATTCAAAAATGTTTTTTTTTATATCATGTTATACTAAAATAAATTGCATTTGACGTTTATTAATAACGTTTTAAGTACTACTTTATTTATAGGACAATAGTGCATTCTGTTGGGTAGAAACAACGTTTTGTTCAGGACAGTTGGACAGCGTCCACAGACGCAAGGAAAACTCTTCGCCCAAATAAATGAAACTACCTCCACGTCCACCTTTGGCTTTATTCGGCTTCAAAGGAATTTTTTTCGCTTTTATCGTTTATCGAGTATTAAATTTACAAAAATTGTCCTTGGACTTTTTGAATGTAAGTGAATACCCACACATTCCCCCGTTTGGCCAGCGTTGCGGATTAGTACCGCGTCTATTTCCATTGAGCTCGGATGACGTTCGGTTTAGTTCGATGACTGTGAAATGTGTTCCGAATGTGAACCAAATGAAACCATGACAGTTTGAATTTAACATCAAGTGGGTCCGGCCCTTGTCCGTCCTCTGTGCGGTCGCCGGTACGTGGTATTGTTAATGGCGTCTGTACGTCAGTCAATTCCGACATCCGTGCTGGGGTGGGTGGCACTAATTTAATAGCATCGCGCAGTTGACTCGATCCTAATCGGTCCGCCACATCCTTTGTAGGTGGGCTGGGCGCTGCATTTAATATCTAGGCGATTGGTACGAGGCAGGACTTGCTCGTGCGCCACCTACCGGTAAACTTTGGAGCTGACAATGCTTGCAGGACTCGTCCTGTTGAAGCTTATGTTACTTATACATTTAAATTAGCATGACATGTAATAATAATTTTGGGGCAACTTACTCCCATCCATCTGATTCTAATCCAACCAGACGTTATTTTGGTGACAAAATATTTGACTTAAATATACGACGTTACATTCTTTTGAAAATATTTACCAATATAGGTAATTTGAATTATATAGCACAGAATTGACATTAGCGTCCATCACGCAAATATTTGTTCAAATGGAGATCGAATCCTTGATCTCCGTTTTATCAGTTAATCATTAGATCACAAGACCAAAACACCAATTAATATTATATGTATGGATTGCAGAACACATTTAATATCACCGTTGCAGACTTATTAGATGCTGCTATTAAATGAAGAACAAAGAAATACTTGTATCGCCCGGAAGAAAGGAATAATATGAGAGCACCATGTATATGTGGCGTTTGAATAACTTCCTATTTCGTGTGCAATAAAATATACAAGACGTTTGCGTTGCAATAGTATGCAGGTGGCTTGCGTTCGCCTTATACAGCGCGTAGAGAATGCGCCATGTTTACCACGCTATACGGAAATAGTCGTTACTGCTTTATTGATAAATAAATCCAGTGTGGTTATAAGTGTAGTACATAGATTTTGATTTAAAATTAAGTAAAAAGGATAAAGTTGATTAGTCAAAGGTAAATTGAATCGGCGAAGTTTTGACCGAAGAGAGGGGAAAATTTAATTGAACGCACATCAGTTAGGCTTTATTCAGTCATGTATGCTTGAGACAATAGGGGTGTTATGGGTGTGTGATATATTTAGATTTAATTCTAAACTGAACTCAGTCTAATCTTAGATATCAGCACTTTAAGACGTCGAGTAATATATTACATTTGAATCAAGAGTACTCTTTATTCGGTGCATCTTTCCATTTCTATTCAGTCATATATTTGTACATACTTAGTGATATTATGTTTATATATTTACTTGAAACGAACCCAATTTAGTACATACAGCTATTCGCGACTATAGTAGAATAATAAAATTCATAGTCACGTTTTCGATGCAGCATTTAAAATGCCAGTGGTTTTCAATGACCATTGAATATTACAATCTTGTTTTTTTTATTTATTTTTTTTATTATAATTATTGCTCTACTTATGGTTTTCTATTTGTCATGTGTACTGTTACTTAAATGTTTCTTTCTTTCTTTCATCGTGGTTCACTGCTCCTTACCGTGTATATTGTTTAAATTTAATCTATTCATTTCTTTCCCGTTCGAGCAACCAAACACATATTAAGAAAATCGATACAGTTACTTGTAAGTTCAGATTTGAAAGCGAATGTTACCATGGCTACTACAGCGTATTGCGTCACATATAAAGGACAGAGTTAAAAAAGTATAGAATAGACACTGGACACTCATATAATATTGTATATTATAGCGACTGACCATTCGTTGCAGTTCTAAAGGTAAAAAATATCTACATAAGTATATCTATACATGTGTCTATCAGTCGTCTGGTAACTGTGACACGAGCTCTCTTAAAGCTCACTTTGAGATCAGATAGTTTTGTTTGGAGATGTCCAAAGATATTACTATTATGTTAAATATAAAGATAGTACCATTATATCTAACTAAACATTTATTTTTTAACTGGGTACCTTCACTAAGTATCAAGTCGGTTGGACACGAAGCTCTGCTTGTCGTATTTTGTCGTTCGTCTCTATTTCTCTAGGGTAATTTATATATGAGCTTTCGTAGCCGTCTATTGAAGCGATTTAGTTGAGATGCTTTCTGTGTTCGCGCCATTTATTTGCACAATAGTGATATTGCTATGAAACTTTTATGAACTATACTACGGAATGGTCTTCTAATATTAATACTTAAAAGGTCACATACATGTGTATTAAAGTATATATGAGACACAGACACCAGTATTACTAAGTAGGGTTGAAGCTAGGCGGCAGTTACTCTTGAAAGCGCTCCTAAATCCATACAAAGTTGTGCTGTTAGCAACTCAGTTGAGAACGGGGATGCTGAGTGGTGCAGATAGTTCATGTTTTGTAGTAAGTAACTCTAATTAAGTAATCAATGCACCTCGGAAAATGTAAAAGGTTCTTGTGTAGTACGAGGTGCACGCAATACATTATTTATGGCAATCTATCTAACCTTATCTCTCTAATCCGTGAAGGGCAGAAGAGTGTGGTACACCTCCACGACTCTACTATTCTGGTTTACAGTCCACGACTGTATAGGAGGTGAGCCTATCGAGTTCATTTATGAACACATCGTCTCGGCGATGTCAAATTGGACTGAAGATGTTCCGAATACAGTTTATAGTACTAGGCATGAAGTTCCTCCTCCTTCCGTACCGTACAAATCCCATACGCCAATGCAATGTAGGTAAATCGTCTTTCGTACTACAAAAGTGTCCGTGTGTAGGTATCTAGGTATTACGTTTAATGGATAAATAATCTTTTTTGTAGAGTCGCTTAACGCTCGTGCACACAGCTAGAGGAATGCATTAAGATACAATGTGTACGTGTTTAGAATACCGATCATTGGGCTGTCGCCTCGCTGCTGGGTGTCTCCGTGAATATTTTAACATTCAAATGGCGAGCGAGAAATGTAATGTAAATACGTAATGAAGCTCGAGTGTTTCGCGATCGACGCTTAGCATGTCGTTTCCTGTGATGTAACTTATTTTTACCTGTCGGATTTCGTTTCACTCCATTCATTTATATGTATATGTGAACCACTCACGGGACACGTCTCAGCGATATGTACGTATAATACGATTTCAGATACCTTTCTGCTCCGATGTGAATTGGAAAATTATAACGGTTAATGAAGGTATTGGCAATCGTACAATATATAGGTAATGCATTTTTATGTAAATCGACTTCCCGGGCACGTATCGTATACCTTAGCATTAGTAAAAATTATATAATACACTTAGTAATTGATATACTTTGATTGAATAATGAAAAATGTTATAAGCCTTTCATCGTTATGATATTGTAGTAGGTGTTCTTCATATATATTTTTTTATTGTTACTAGTACTACAGTGAACAATTCAGTTCTCACGGCAAGTTCCATCATATTTAATGTTTATTTTATATAATACACGATAACGTATATAGATATATTTAATATTAAACGCTTTCATCACCCTTTAGAGTCGAGGACGAGAATATTAAATATAACTGTTAGTATCCCGTTGTGAATAAACGGTTGTTAATTGACTATTTAAATTTGAAGGTATTTTGAATATATCGTTTTAATCTACTGGTAATATGTTGTTAATCTTAAGATTTTATGGTCTAATTGTAAAAAAAATATCTACTCAAAAGTAGTCTTAGAAATTTTATATGTCACTCAAAATAAATATACTATGTTTAGACATTATATCTAGAAATAAAGATCGGTCTAATATTATTTGCATAGTTATGAGACGTATCATACAAAAAGATAGACAAAAAGTTCCAATACTGTATATTTTATAGTTAACACGTTTCAGTTTGTCTTTTCAATGAATACTTATATCATATTTTTATTGTCTACTACTATTCTTTTATTTACGTAAACGTAAATTGACGCCTGTAGTCCCCGAAGGGGTAAACAGAGAAATGTAGAACATTTCCACGATTCACCAGTCACGTTTTACGTCCCACTATGTAATATGTGGTGTGCCTATTGCCATGCATCGGGCACGTATCCAGACTCCGAACCACTATTATAAAATCTAAATTAGAAATTTTTTGTAGCGTTCGACCCGGGAATCGAACCCGGGACCTCCCGATAAGCAGTCGCACCTGCAATCAACACGACCAACGAGAGCTACTATATATTATGTAGGTACATATCTACTACGCTTGTACATTTACTAAAACAAAACAGTTTAGTATTTTGCTACTCGGTTATTTTTTTATGTGATAACAATGGCATCTACTGTTTTATATTTTAAGTACAAATAGAAGAGGTCTTAATTATACGAACTTATGAACGAATGAATAAGAAAAAAATGTTCGAAACACTCAAATTCACATATTATGTTTTCGTTTAAATAATTAATAATGAATGTTATGGTCGAAATTTGACAACAGGCGATTACTAGTAAAGTTTTGTGAAGAGGCTATGTACGAGTACATATTACATACAGGACGAGCTCACTGCAAGAGTCCACCGCTTACGTAATGTACGATTACTATTTGGTTTTGCCGAGCGACCAGATTGTATGCCCACATGTATAATTATCGGTTACGTAACCCCACGTACGCGCGCTCCGGTCTCGGACCTCCAGTTGCGACTTTTTATCTTTCAATTTAACCACCCAGAGGCCTCCTTCGGCTAGATTCATTTGCAGTACATCTGAGTAGGGCACCGGCCGTAGAATTATGTGTAAACACTGCTTTTAAACAGTGTTTTATTGTGATCATTATGCAAACATTTCGATAATATTTTATTGATTTTGCAGAGTAATAATAATAATAATAATAGTTATAAAATAGGCTCCGCCGTGACCTTGGTGCGATGTACGAGTCTGTGAAGGACGTCTGATCAGTCCGGACCTAATCGGACTATACGCGCGAGACTACACGCGAGTGAGGCCGGTGCATCATTCACAAAATGCACTATGTGCAGTTGATATTTACGAAACGTTTAGTGATAATAATAATAGTTATAACCATTGTCCGTCACAAATATGTTAGTGGATCTGTATATTCATACCCACCCCTCTGCTTAATGCTGATACGCCTTCAGGGGAATGCAAGCGTGATATATTTTGTTAGGCTTAATCTGTATAAATATAATGTCAATCACGTTAAATAGATTTGAGCCCTTGAAGTCCAATCGCATTACGCGTGCCTTCAGCGACGTGCGCGCTGTTAACGGTAAGCTTCACTTGCAGACCGTACTAGCCGCCTTGTTCAGCATTACTCAAGTGTGCCGTTCATAACGTAAGGAGATCGTGATTTGATATAAACGCTCGCCTAATCTTCCAGGGCTGAGCTGGATTACTTCGACCTCGTAGCGATATCAATCCGGGAGTTTGGGATTCGACTCCATTACACGCATATTTTACTTTACGCAGTCATGGACGTCTCTGTCGTAAAATATGGTTGGTAAGAACGTTGTAGGGAAAATTGGATGACACAGAGTTTTGTATTGGGGATTCAAGGGCGTGTGTAGTCTTTCAATTCGTCCCAGTTCGAGAGAAATAGTTTGAGAGGAAAATGGGTCGAGTAAAAAAAGTTCCTACTGTGGTTTTCTCTGGGGTTTTTTTTTATTTTACGGTGAAGTAACAATCTCGAATACCGGCAAAATGCAGGTGTACTTAACGATTTACGATTTGTTGATCCGAACTCTTGTAGAGCATTACATATTGTGTGACCTTCGAATGGTCATAATAAAGCACTGTTAATAACATAAGGACGTGTTCACGACGGATTCCGGTTTTGCGCTTACGCTTATTATTATTATTATTACATCGGATTGAATTTTGGCAAATTGTAAATATTTGTCCAATTTAACAATTTATTTCTAAACATAATATTGCATTAGCTTCCTACACTTTCCGATTCTAATAGACCCGATCATATTTATCCGGATAAAATAGCATAATGTGTAAGAGTAATCGTGCGATAAATTATGATTATTAATTAGAATCCGCTATAAGAGTGCAGAAGCTACAAGTGTTCACTGAGAATATAATACAACACAAAACCTGCGTAACACAGTGAGATGGTTGCTAACAATTTTTCACATCTCACAATTACATGTGTGGCTGGCTACCGACAGCTTACCGACGATTTAGAGAAGAGGTCACCGCCCGTAGCGACTGGACTCGGTGAGCGCGCTGATGTCGACCACGCGCTGTGTCACTGTACCTATGTATATTACACTTAACGCTTCATTTTATATTAAGCATTAATATGCATAATATATAATTAAGCATATTAATGCTAATATATAGGATCGGAAAAGATAATTCTGAGAGACTCGGCGCATAGCTCCCGCGGTGGCGGAGGTCATGGGGAGTTCTATAACTAGCAGTGAACATACATAATATATAGGCTTTTGATGACGATGCTGAGCATATTACGATTTTTCTTTTTTTTTCAATGTGTACAAACTTTTTGCCTTTACAAGTTAGTTTTTATTATTATGTATTAAAATCGCAACAGACTTCACTGATCGCATCATACGCAATTTAGCCTGCAATCGCCCTAAGCCCGCCCGTCGTACGCTTGTATCTAAGCTTGTAGGATTAAAGTCTCTGTGTGGGTAGAATGTTATTATCTTTTAACTCGCGTATGTCTCCGTTCATTTTTATTACTGACCTTTGTATGATGTTGTCTACAACAGGCTATCTTAACATTTCGGCCCGTTCGCAATAAGTGCAGTATCACGACGGGAAGTTTGTCGTAAGTTGTAAGTTTTGCATTAGATAGAAATTGACGTTGTAACAAGTAGGTAAGTAGGTTGGTGATAGGAATTTCTCTTAGAAATCTTGTTTGGCTCGCCCTAAACGTAATTAATAGTAATCGCGGGGGAGAGTGTTTATTTATTATTAAATCTTATTTGCGTTTGGAGTTTATGTTCTCTTCAACATGGGAGGTATACTTCAGATTTGGAGACTTGTAGTCTCACAGGTGTCGTAAAAGAATGCGAGCGATATCAGTTCTGGTATATAACAAACAACAACATGTTATTTGAAAAAGTCTTACTCATCAGGAATGATAAATGATGATAACCTATAATAAGAAAGATTAAGTTGTCACTCGCTGTAACGATGGAGATATATGTAGGTACATACATCGTGAGGAAACATACCCTCGCGAGTTTTTCATTATGTTCTTTAAGATGTCTGAAGTTTGCTATCTTGGTCAATGTTGCGGACTTCATTAAGACTAGTATCAACTACAGGAGTGGAGAGCTAAGGAGAGAACAGTGGCATAATTAAATGTTTGACGACGAAGATGAGATGAAAACTTGACACACATTATTTATCTCCATCGTCATTATGTTACACAAAATACATGCCTCGCGCGGGATGTTATCTAGAATTATGAATATCTATCTCGGCGGCATGACATCATGGAGCTACACAGTATCTGCGCAGTTGTCGCTTTAATTTATTGACGTTTATCTTGGACACTTCGCCGTGTGACCGCGTGGGGGAGACCCGTAACAACACACACACACACACACACACACAAACACACGCACACGCACACACACACACACACACACGCACACACACACACACACACACGCACGCGCGTAAGATTATCCTTGCTCTGTTTGAACAAGAGTACTGGAGAAGGAGTACTCTTGTCACGTAGATATCGTGACAGCCTTCGTGTTCAAGTGACTGTCAATTTTAATCTAGCCTTGGATTCCTCCTTCCGATTAGAGATCACCCCCAACAGCGGGAGGTTTGGAGAATATTCTCCCACGGTGGCCCAAAGTGAATTGGTACACGACGCTAGTTGGTCAACGAAAAAGAGACAATGTAAATAAATAAACAACTTCATGACTACTTCTACGATGGGTGTTTAATTATTTATTCCTTCATTTATTATTCATGAAATTATTAATTTATTTATATTTTATTGTTATGTATCATAAAGGGAATTCATAAATATTGGCATTCTCTACCGTAAATTTATTAGATTGAAGTTTTGCATTAAACATTAATCAGTTTCCGTAAGCTTATTTACAACATAAATGTCAATGAGAAAAATCTTTCGAAGGTATCTTCAGGTAGAGATCGCAATCCGGTGTCGTTTTAGATCCGCCAGTACGCGACCGGACCTCCGTCGATCTGGGCCTCGGGATATTGATACCGAAACCATTACACGGTTTTGTAAAGTACAAATACCGGAGTCGTCAGCAGGGATTGTAGCTCCTATTTTTATAATTTCAGCGATAAAATAAGATATACAGTGCGAATGTTGAGGAACGCAGATGTCTAGGGAGGCCAAGACTCACCTATCTCGATGAATTAGGCCAAATATTGGCAGATGGGGGAGTCAGGAGCCTCCGAAACTGGCGTGCATGTATGAAAAGAGTTATGAATGTGCGCCAGATCTGTAAGATCGGATACTTTCTGCCTACCTCGTGAGGGACCTGGCGTAAAGATATGTATGTCATGTATAAAATGTACTCGCGCCGGTCGATCCTAAAGCTGACTATGACCACAACACAATTCCGAATGGTCACGAAAATAACATAAACAGTTACGATAAATGTTACCATGATATCGAAAACTGTCTCCGATTTGACCGGAAGGATGGTTGGTTGGCTTCATCTGGTTTGTCTTCTCGCCGAAAATGCGCCCGAAATATTTGTGTACATCACAATATGTTCTGCGCCAGTATGTGGGTCGTTCACACCGCGTAACAATTTCGCGTTGAGATTCTCCTCGGTCTGCCGCGTCGGCTGGTGTGCGCCGGGCTCTTGGGCAGCGTGCGCCGGTGCCGCCATCTGTGCGACCGTCACGGCACGATTCCGTCAAGTCTTGCGCCGGTCGCGAGAGGAATCCACGGCGCGCTGTCGTCATTTGGGTCAGCCATCGGCGCGAGGCCACTGCGTACCATGATGGTGCACTAGGTATTCTCAGTGTTGGATGTATGTATGACCAGTTTGTATCATTGTGGCGTCTTTTAATTGTGTGTTACAAGAGAACACGACCGTATTTCTCGAAAGCGGTACGCAAAAGAGTGTTTGTACTACTCTTTCATAACGCGCCAGTTATATTGTACTTCACGCCGCGGAATGAAGAGTGCATGCTATAAAATATACATTTAGATGTTGTTTTAAGGGTTGAGGTGTGGCTCTTTGTACGGTCTAAGGTATGAATCGCTGCAATTTTTTTTCTTATGTTTGGCGGTACTTTGGTCTACAGTGTGATTTCGTGTTGCTGTGTTGGAGCTGCAGTGCTTATCACGCGGTTGCCACTTCTATTGTCTATTTTTATAAAATGACAAAAATGACACCAAATCGGAAGGGCCCACAAGGCAAACGCCCAAAAGGCAGACCCTACACGAGATGAGCAGATGAAATAATAAAAGTAGCTGGCCCTAGTTGGCAGCAAATAGCTCAGGATAGAGACCAGTGGAATTCTTTAGAGGAGGCCTTCACCTTCGCATGAGGAGGGGTTCTAGCGCATTATTAAAATATTTTTTTCACTATTATAACAATATTATATTTAAAACTAGAATTAATATAACTTTTCTTACTTAAAAACTGTATCATACTTATCTGCAAGAAATCAAAGGCTTTTTTATTTTATTTTTATAAAATAACAAAAAGTACACTTGTCACATCAATAATCAATGTAATAGGTATATGTAATAAATGGGCACGATATCTAAGCAACGTTACAACGACTTCCCATAGGGTTAGGCAGATATCAAGCATATTCACTGTACCTATCTCAAAATCATTCTTACGGAAAACAGCACTAAAGCTTCTTACGTCGCATTTTCGTCACAAAATGCAAGATATGTTTCCGCACTTAAATAATATTATATTCGGATTTTCAGAGTTTATTTCACGCATGTGTTCTTATTTGAGTTTTTAGGTAATCTTACTTAGAGCTAGTTGTTACCTGCTTCGCTCGCCTTCCTGTAGATTTACGTTTCTGTAGTTATGTACTTAGGTATATATTAATTCTCTTTTAATATTTCGTTAGGAAAGGCGATTAATAATAAAGGCTTATTAAAGGATTTAAGGTCTTTATGCCTTCCTCGTTCACCCTTCGACTGCTATGAATGTTGAGGTATGCAGTCTATTCTGTCTATAAATAGAGAGCCAAAACAACAGACGGATAAATATCAATGAATTTGGTATAGGAATATTATAAGTGTAACTAACTACTTATCTCAAATTTATGAACTTATTGTGTCATGAGGGTACCAATGTTAAAAATCGATATGTAAATCATATATAATATATTAGTCATAATATAGTGTAAGAGATAAAAGATGTAAGAGCCACTTAATTCTTTTATTAGATTTGTTTTATACCGATCCCGATCGTGTATGTATTATAATATTACTGCAAACTTAATTTTCTCACTAAAAATAATACTGTAATATTCCAAACGTCTCCTAACACATAAACAATACACGCGGACACACACACACACACACACGCGCACACGCGTGTTACGTACGGTTATACAATGTTTGTTGCTTGTACAAATGAACAGTGAAGTAACACCGCGTCGGGGGCGCACCGCCGCGTGACGGAGGCGCATCGCGCTGCTGCGAGTGTCGTTGTTGTCGTGCACAGTCAGTGCGCCGCGCGGCGGGTCGTGTGCGCGTAGGGCGAACACGTTGATGAAGGTCGCATACCTCTATCACAAATAAAAAGTGTCATTAATTCCGCTCCTTGTTAACACATGGTTAAGGATAAATAAATAAATGTTTCCGCGTGCATGTGTGCATTTACATCATGGACAACGCACGCGCGGGCTACTAATCTGAACCTCAAAGCCAATCTATTGTATTATTACGGTGGCATATAGCTGATAAAAATACATATATACATTTCTAGATAAAAATACTCACATTCATTTCCATGTATTTTATAATAAATAATTAAGACCAGTGTTCGGCTGTAGACATTAAATGGTAATTACGGTAAGATAAGGAATGATAAACAAATGGTCGTGTACCGTCGTACAGATATTTACAGACATTTACATTCGAAATAGTGCTGCTAACATCGTCGACCACTGCTCTAGACCAACGGACGAACTAAACGTTGCGCGAATACTAGATACAAACATATAGGATGCATGACCGTACAAATATGTATATGCGTCGTTGGCTAATTTTGACACTTAGTATTTTGTATTCTTCGGTGTCGTTCGGTAATGCGGCTCAGTACCTCGTGAACCGGATAGGGTTGACACTAATACCTCGAAATTTTAATATTTATTTCTTTAGTATAGAAATATCGATCGTTAGTCAAAATCGTTTTCGGACACTAACTGCTACTGACAATAAGGGCGTGCGAACGCTATCGTATGTCTCTATACATGACATATGTCTCTGTGACATATGTCATAAATAAACGTCAGTAACGTGTTATATTGCAGTGAACTTAATCAAAATCGTGATTTTATATTTTTCTAATAAACGTGGCAACCCTACACGAGCAGAGGGGGGGGGGCGGCTGTCGAAGATCGAAAGTGTGCCTTGTAAGAAATCAAAACCATGTAATTTTTGCAAACCGATTTCGCTACTTATGCAACGTATGTGTGTGTGTGCGCGCTACTATGGTGCATTAGCTCAGATAGGATCGAAAGTAAAAGCCTTCCGCGTTTATGATGTGTGCTGTGCATAGAATATCATTAATCTATTGGCATATGCGTTCAACTAAGTTAACATTCGGATAACTTTGAAAAACATTACATAATACTACACGAGGTGCAAAAAATAACAAATTGTATTTAATTGTAAATGGGAACGTTGTATTGAATTTCAAAATACTTTTAATATTAAACAGCAGTTTCCGCAATGCACAGCTCTATGGAAGGGCGCGGGTTCGAATTCGGTGTGGCTGAGTATGGTACTTTGGTAAATAGATCTACTGGACGAGAGAAGCAAATTTAGAATATGACTGTTATTTAGGTAAAAATTTAGCGTATTTCAGTGGTGTCCATATTTATTGACATTTCAATAGACGCCCGATCGCCGTCACAGTTGGACTTTTGGCGCTGTCTTATCGTGCATACGTCACCTAAATTTATTTATCTCGTGTATATTGCAGCCAGTATTATAAGTAGGTATTCACAAATTTAGGTTTACTTTTAAAGTATATAATATTTTCATACTATGTAAAATGTATGTAACTGTTACGCCAATAAAAATGTAACAATAAAAAGGTAATGTGATTGGAACGTGACTGAATTCACGTTATGTAGGCACTTGAACGGTTCAGTTTAGCGAGAGAGTGGTGCACGCCGCGCGCTCCGGTCGGTGGAGAACGCGAGCCGGGGGTAATTAGTGTGGTTCAGTTATTAGCAATTCGTTATTATTCCGTGTTTTTTGTGTTGTGATTGCCTCGTTGGCTTAGTGCTTGCAAGCGCGGCTGGGGTGAACAAGGTGGTACTGGTTCGATCCCTGTATCGCTCAAAATATTATTGGATTTTTCTTATCTGAAATTCGTAGTAGCAGCAGCAAGGATTGTGGATCTTTGCTCGGTGTATAGCAATAGGTTAAATCTCTATTACACGGGACGAAGAACGTAATAATATAGTACTAAACTGATCTGCCAACTCTTGAGGGTCTACGGGTGTGATGTTACGATTAACGTAATAATTGGTGTCAAGTGGGTTTACTCTCTTGCCCAAATATAAAAACGTAACTTGCATGCAGAACATTCCCACGATTCACAGGTTACGTTTACGTCCCACTATGTAATAGGTGGTGAGCCTATTGCCATGCAT
>DWEI01000658.1:0-20320 GCA_018245875.1 Mysoria ambigua
CATATTCAGACTCCGAACCACTACTAGAAATTCTAAATTAGAAAATTTTGTAGTGTTCGACCCGGGAATCGAATCCGAGACCTCCCAATCGGCAGTCGCACATGCAACCAAGACGACCAACGAGGCAGTCAAAGGGAAAGTTCACCGGTGTTGCTGTAAATTTTATTCTTACTCAATAGTTATGATGTTAATAGATATTATTAGAAAAATGTCCTTGTTTTGTCATCTATATTTATCATCATTATATAACTACTATCAAAACTGAGTGTATTATCGTATTCTTTCGTATTTTTACTAATGCTTCAATTATTTTACTTTAAATGCAATCATTTATATTTTAAATAAAAATAAACAGAACTTGCAACAGTCATAAATATTTTTGTTTCTTTATTTATTATTTTTACTAAATCTTACTTAATATTAGATTGTGAAAAAAATTGAGCGTTCTTTTTGGTAACTGACTTTGCCCAATACTAGTTACTTCATGCACGATAGTGGCGCCACTACCATTATTATAACTTTCTTGCCAAGCTAACTTTGGCTGCATTCCACTAAGAATTGACAATGCCTAAAACACTTTTTTGACAGTTCCACATGGCGCCTTCAATTGTGGTAGTCGCGGTAAAACCAGCACTACGTCACGACTCACACTCACGTTGATTTCGCAATGACCATTTCAAGACCTGATTTGTCGTTGTCAGAATTAGAGGTATTTTAAAATGTCAAAGCAATGAAGATGTTAACATGTGAAATAATTATTATTATACTTTAACGTTCTAAACGCTTCTAAATCCGTTCCACTTGTATTTACGGTCGGTAAAATCTATGATCGTGAGCGTGATCGATTTGTGAATGCACAGTGGAACGCACCATTAGTGTTCGTAGCCATCAGTGTTAACTTTCATTTTAAGCTTTGACAGCTGATAAATTTGAATCTGATTTAATAAAAATCTTCTAACAGCAATATTTTATAGCATAACAGAATTTTATAGCATTAAGTTGGAGTTAGTATTTTAGTGTTGTTTTCAAGTGTTTTGTTATAAATATTATTATTAAAGTAACGTTTGAAAATGGCTTACGACAATAATCATAGATTTCTTTTGAGATTAATAGCAAGTCAAAGTGTATTGCCTCTAAATGAAACGGAAAATCTTGTGAAATCAAATGCCGGTAATATAAACTACCATTTATTACTAATTCGTAGTTTATAAATTTATAAAATATATTGAGTGATTGAATAGCTTTGATAGAATCAAGCAGTGAAATTCACTGATTCCAAATGTTTATGTGTAAAACTCGATATCACACAAAATATCACTTAAAAGTAATATCATTTCAGTTGTTTGTTTAGCAAACATTAATTATTTTTGCTTCATGATAAATCCAGTATAAACATATTGTTGTGTTATATTTCAGACAATGAAAATGTTGATATAAAAGGAATGATTAAAATAATCAATGATAAAATTAAACCATTCTACCAAAAGATAGATGTTGTTAAAGATGAAATTACAGATGAAGATCTAGTTGTATTCATTTCTTATGGTTACGATGATACAACCAAAGCACAAAACTTCTTCACTGTACTAGAGTTGGAATTCTTCAGGCTATTAATGGAGAACATAATGACCACAGAGACAAGAGAGATTGCTCACACCAGTGCAATCAGCTTAACCAATAAATTATCAGTTAAAAACAAGATTACAACATATGAAGCCAAGGTATTTATGAAATAATACATATTTAAAAAGGACACGGTTATTTATTGTAGATTCTATATTTGAAACATCAATATTCTCTGATCAGCTAGCAAGGTTATCTGTTTGATCCAAGGTTCTTTATGAATACACGTATGAGTTTTATTTCTTTACAAGAAACTGTATCAGCTATATACAGTTATTTGTTATTTCATTATAATTACTTTGCATTAAAATGTCCTATTAGTTTAAACTTAGTAAGTCCTAAATTTTGTCTCAGCCTACTTATTGTAAACATTTAATATTTGTGTATAGTAAAGGTGTTATTGTCATATTGGTTTTGTTATTGCATGCACAATTGCTGATCGGAAGTCCTGGGATCAAATCCCGGTTCGGGCACTATCGGTATTTTCTCATTTAGATTTTCTAATAGTGGGCCAGAGCTTGGATATGAGATTGGTGTTTGGTAGACTCACCACATATTCCATGGAGGGACATAATTGGTGCATTGTAGTAATATGCTACATTTGTCTGCCTACCTCTTCTTGGATTACAGGTGTGAATTATCATATGTTATGTTAACGTAACTTCACGCCTGTAATTCCCGAAGAGGTAGGCAGAGGAATGCAGAACACTCCCATTTCACCGGTTACGTTATGTAATATGGTCCCACTATGTAATAGGTGGTGAGCCTATTGCCATGCATCGGGCACATATCCAGACTCCGAACCACTACCAGATGTCTAAACAGATTTTGTAGTAGAAAATTTTTCTAATTAGAAAATTTTGTAGCATTCGACTCGGGAATCGAACCCGGGACTTCCTGATCGGCAGTCGCACTTGCAACCTACACGACCAATGATACAGTCTTTGTTAACACTGAATAAATATAACCATGAATGTTTACTGCATTGTTCTTGTATCATTGTAGTATATGATAAGAATTTTACCAATAAATATTTTTTGTAACTATATACCAATGTTTCAGAAACTTCTCAATCTTTGGTGTAGATTACATTACTTGGATAAAGACAATAATTATTATGTCCTAGGAGTGAGAGCAATACATGAATTTAATTCCTATATAAAGAAAAATATGTCTACAAGTATCAAGGAATGTGTTAATTGTTATTCTGTTGTTTTCAGAGTAAGTATTTCAGTTCTATTTTATTTTGTATTCTATGTATAATGTTGCAATATAATCTATTTCAAGTAGTTGGTTTAGTAAAACCATACCATCAGATGTGCACTCATATTTGAAGCTGTACTTTTAGTAAGCAGCTTAATAAACAAACAACTCATGTTATATAAGTAAATTAAACAAAAATGTAACTGTTGTGAATATTGGCCCCGGCTTTAAGTTTTCTTGAAAAATTTCAGGGTTACAATTGTCCGATGTGTCCAAAGGCCATTCATAAGAAATGCCTGATGAAGTCATTAAGCAAGTTAAAGAAATGGCCATGTTGTAAAAATGACTACAATAATTCCCAATTAAATAGTCTAAGGGGTCAAAGGTATGTTATAAACAATTTATTTTAATGCACAAATCATTTATTAATTGGAGGAACAGAAAAGAATACATTGTAATTTTATTACTTTCTTGGGACATGCTTTTTCCTCTGATATGAAATTCAATTTCAACCTGATCTGATACAAAAGTATTGTTATGCCGAGTTTTGGCTTGAAAGAGATTGGAAGTAATTTCCAACCTAGAGGACAATGTCCAAGCTTTTTTATATCAACAAAAATATATTTTTTTACTGCCTTGTTGTAAGGGCAGTTGTAAGTGTGACTACAGATCAAGTGGTCTCAGATTTAATCTTAGGTCAGGTTTTATTGTATTTTTCTTATGTATAATTTGTAGTGAGGTTGGGAGTTTTAGATTTGTTTTTGGTTTATGATATTAGGCCCTATTACATCATCATCATCATCTTCAGCAGTCTATCCCATAAATGGATGTAAATGTAACCGATGAAATGTGGCATTGTAATACACTTTTGTGTCTGTTTGGAGACTGTACAGGTGTAATAATGGTTATTTTGGATTGCTTACGGAATTGCCGCATGTAGACCTCGCCTAAACGCTTCGATCACATCAACTTTAGTTATTTGGTCAACTAGAAACTATTCAGTGTAGAAATGTTACTGCTATAAACTGACAATATCTTATACACATACTTGTATCTTATGCAACAGTTCTATCACTAAATGTGTTTCTTGAAACTGTTCAACTCCTTGATGTTTTACTAAAGATTGGTATTACATTAGGGAATCAAGTGGTTGCTTATTAATCTGTTGAACATTTTGGCTGTCAGGCAGGGTGTAGTGTCTTCAGAGATTCAGATAGGTTTCTTTTGCTTGACTGTTTATGTGGGGAACTAATATTTATGTTTTTTTTTAGTTTGAAGCTCAATGTGTCAATTTTTATTGTTATTGCTATCCATCTAACTTTCTCGTCTATTTTCTCCAATCTTCTAACAGCTTCGATGTTGCCAATATCTGAAGAATTTTTTAAGTGCGTTAATTATGTTTATTACCATTATTTCTAGTTTTTCATGTGACTTTTCACTCTTCTACACGTAACAAGATGAATTTTTTTCTTCTGAACTGTCTTTCTGTGTTGTTTATTTAATTTATTTATTGTTCTATTTTCTTCTCCAAAAGCCCAGATTTTATTCTAAATTATTGAAATTCTCCTTGAGACTGGTTGACTATTGTAGATTTAATGTACCCTTTCATCTCTAGCATTTCTTGTTTTTGATTCTTTATATCTTGCTGCATGTTTACTAACATATTTTTTATTTCCTCCCTATCCAGTATGATCCTATTAACGCCCTCTATGAAAACGAGTAAGTACTACTTGTCTTCGCACCTTTAGGTTGTCTTGTCTCCTTTCCTATTAAGTGTTGTAACTAATTATTGCTAGATGGCAGAGTGCGGATACGCCATGCTAGGAAGTTCCGATCGATCATAATAGGCGGCGCTGTTCAAAGCTTTAATCGATGATTTATGGAATTATTTCTTTGCACTTGTGGATTATAATTTTAAATGTTTTTGATTTATTCACTGTTTTAATGTAATTAGAGTTCTCGTTTTATCATACACACGCTACACTGGTATTTTGAACTGTAGTAATATTATGTTGTTAGTTTCTTGACGAATTTCGGATGACTTTAGCCAATTCGTTTATGCACTTTTTATTAAATGGTGTTGTTTACACACAATGTTATTTATGTTGTTCGAATTAGTGCATACACTGATTATGTATTTTGTTTATTTCACTTTGTATTGGAGCATTTAAACAATTCTAAAATTTATTTATTAGCGAGTATGATGTTGACGGTTGCACATCCGAGCCCTATTACTCTGTTAACTTTCTATTGCTTTGCTATAAATTAAATATCATAATATTGGTGCATGAAAGGATTCGACGAAAAAGAAGAATGTCAATTTGTTTGTACGTAACTTCACGTTTGTAATCCCGAAGAGGTAGGCAAAAGAATGCAGAACACTTCCACGTTTTACCAATTACGTTGACGTCCCACTATGGAATAGGTGGTGAGCCTATTGCCATGCATCAGGCACATATTCAAATTCCGCACCACAACTAGAATTTTAATTTAGATTTTCTAGTAGAACATTTTGTGATTAGAAAATTTTTTCGACCCGGAAATCGAACCCGGGACCTCCCGATCGGCAGTCGCGCGTGCAACCAACACGACCAACAAGGCAGTTAATTTTTTTCTCTGTTCCTAGTTCCAGGTTAAGCCAAAGTTCCATGTTGGATACAACACAGCCTTCACAATCGACGCAGGAAACCAACGGGATAGATTGTGACGATGAAGTGGATACTCAAAGTGTTGGTCACAATACTTCAACGAGAGGTAGAAAAAGAAAACGACAGGAGAATGCATAATTTGGTATTTGTTTTGTCATGTTTATATGGTGTATATATTAAATATAAAGTTTTCATTATATCAACTTAGTTTTCAAGGCTACCTGAGCTTATGACCATTATGATGACTGATTGTGTCTGAATGCTTTTTCGTTTCATATTGATAAATAAACATTTTCCACTTTTTTCCGAACAAGTTTAGCAGATTTGGGATAGAAATCAAGTAAATACTTCCAGTCTTCTAACTTTAAATATACAATATCGACGATGGTCCTGGCCCTGAACGAGAAGTGATGAGATAATCCAATGAAGAGTCCCTGAAAATGTTTATTGTGTCATTGTTACATTGTTAGACACCTGGGTCTAACAATGTAACAATGATAACTCTGTTAGAATAAGATAATGCTGGGTTGTAGTCTGCTAAATATAGGGTAGTAGACATTACACACCCCAGAGATGGACAGCTCGAAGCTTGACTTAAGAGGTTATCTTTATTAGCAAATGATATTTACATTTTTATTGCATTTCATATTTGTTAGCTCCGTATGGCATAATAAATGCTTATTTAATGAAACTATAGTGGCACATATTTTTGTTTGAAAAATATATTGTAGCATCAAATATACAGTTTAGAATGGAAAAGGAAAAATTAGCTATTGTAGATAATAACTACTAGATGTCTTGCCTTGCCTTGTCTTGTCTTGAGGTCTGTTAAGTACTATGCATGAGTTGTTATTTTTGCTTAGGCCCTGGTAATTCAATATACCCAATCTATTTACACATAATAAGTGTATATTAGAGGGTGTTAGGTATTATTGGATACTCCTGGATGTACTAACTTTTAATGAATATATAGTTGACATGACAAACCTGAGCAACTCCAAAACTGTCTTCAGGGCCCAGTACATCATAAATCGACTCTGTCAAGTTTGGATGTACTGTTAAAACTTCCACCTACAATGTAATTAGGAGAGATACACTTTGCACATAAATGTTTGTTTATTTAGTATTTCACAGTCATGAAAAAGATAATGGGCCTGCACAGTGGATCTCGGAGGGGGTATGGATTAGAGCCTATTTCATTTGACTGGCCCGTTGGTGCAGAGGTTAGCGAACCTGACCGTTGTGCCGGGGGTCGTGGGTTCGTTTCCCACCCAGAATAAATATTTTTGTGATAATCACAAATATTTGTTCTGTGTCTGGGTGTAAAAAAAATATCTATTGAAGTGTATATTTATATGTATATATGTTGTTTATCAGCCGCCTGGTTACCATATCACAAGCTCTCTTGACGCTTACTTTGGGATCAGGTGGCCGTGTGTGGAGATGTCTCAAGATATATTTTTTTCATCAATTTCTAAGAACAATACGTTACCTCCCCTCTGTGTATAAAGTAGATGCACTGATCGGCGTCGCCCCGCTGCACGATGTAGTTGCCGGGGAAGAACACGCAGTGCTGCAGCCACGCGCACAGCATTCGCTTGAAGTCGTCGCTGGCTGTCCCGAATATGACCGACTCCCCGACGTGGCTCCCGTACACCGCCTGCATCGCCTGGCAGCGCAGGCGGAACGGGAGCCGGCACATCAGCCGGGGCATCTACCCAGGGATTCATGTATATTAAAAAATAAATTTCAAGAATGCTATTTCTGTATTGTAGGTGATATACGGAACTGATAAAGACTACAAATAAAATAAAAAAAATAAAAAATTACTACTATAATAATTAAAAGATATAATAATTAAAAGACTACAATTAAAATAAAATAAAAACTTACAATGCTTTATGTTGAAGGTAGGGAAATTTTCTAATAAGTTTTTTAAAATAGGTAGTTATCTACTTTTGTAAACTCGTTTGTACTAAAGCAACGCGAGACGGAAGAGGCGCCTAGAAATATGGCGGAATTCCAACTACTGTTTAACGAGATATCCAAGTGTAGAACAGAATTTTATTGTCATCTGTACCGGATATAATTTTTTGCATGATTTATACGCGAGTGATCCGTGCCGAGAGCACGGTGCCGGGTGCGGCGTCCGAGCGCGGGTACCTGCCGGCCGCGCTGCCGGTCCCACAGCTCGCGCACGTGAGCCCACATCCTGCTGGCCTGGTGCGCGCTCAGCCCGGCGTCGCGCAGCCCGTCCTTCAGCGCGGTGATCTCGTAGTCGTACGCGATGCGCGACGACGAATGGGCGGAGATCATTGCGGACATTTCTGATATTAGTAATCCTGCGGAGATGTTCTGTGTTTTAAATTATTTACAGTGTCATACACGATGTACTTAAACTTATGTTTTGGATATAAAGCTTCGCACGCCATTCCTTATTATTTAATATTTTAAACGTTCACAAACGTTTTATGTAGAACAGGTCCACGCATTAGAATATGTCCGTTTACGATAATATTTAAAAACGCTATGCATATCCTTGAATCAAATAAGTGAGTACGGACGGAGCCGAAGGAAAAAGAAGCACCTCATGTATCCGAGGATAGTAATATGTATTTGACACTCCGTGCTCTCTGCCTACGCCGTGAGGGATCTGTCGCAATTACGTAATAAATGTACAAGGTAAAATTGATGCTATATCTTTATGTACCCGTGCAGAACTTGATGATGATGACAATGAAGATAGTCTCTATGACCTCGAAATCATTCTGCGACGACACGTCCCCGGTCCCGGTGATCGTCAGCAAATTAATCATGTACCACAACGCGGCTACATAGAGAGGGAAGAAGTTGCCCTGCAATAGAAAAGTGTATAACGCGATGTAGGCTCTAGAGAGTTTTCAGTTTCGCAACAGTGTAGTTAAATGTTATTGTTAAATTTGTTGTATGATATGCACCTGCCGGCCTAACGTGTTTTTTCGTGATCGCCCGACTAGTGTTGGACCGTTACGAGGTCTTCGTCGGCTCCCGACAACTGAGCTCCTTATTTTTTTTATAATAAGGAAGTAGAGGACGTTCATGCAGTCCCACCTGATGGTAAGTGGCCACTGCCGCCCATGGACATCTGTGATCAACCTCAAATAAGTCGACCACAGATGCGCCTCTACCCCCGAGGACTAAGATGGAATGCCTCTAAAAAGTATGTCTCCCTTACCACACCCTTCAAACCAGAAGGCCTTGTTGGGAATTGAACCTACAGCGCTGAACCTACAACTTCAGGCAGTCATGATCACCTATTACCAAATCAATAAGCCAGATATTAATAGACTTGTAATTTGTATAGTTCACCTCAGAATATTTGGCGCGCAGATTGAGTTCGGGCTTAGACATCCAGTTCGCGGCGCTGCAGTGCACGGGCGTGAGGCAGGACAGTTTGAAGAATAAACAAGCGTTTACATGTGACAGGATCGATGCCCATATGGCGATTTTTCTGAAATATGTAATTTATAAATTAACGATAATACGCAAATTTCTCTGATCTTTCTGAAATCACTTTTACTTTAATTTATTGCATAGACGCGAAAGCAAATTTAAGTTAGTAATCACTATTTATTAAACACTTAGATTTAAACACATGCTTGAAACAGTTGAGAGTTTATTTATATGTATATAGTTTACATATATGTGTATATTTTAAATAGTTTTTCTGAAATTCATATCAATGGAGTATCCTTCTGAACAACAAACTTAACAAACTTTTTGTTACATACCTAAATACACAGAAATATTTATCTACCCATAATTTAGTTAGAGACTTCGTGCAAATAAAAATGTACTTATTGTTTCCTCTAATTAAAATCAGTTCACATTAGCAGTTGGCCTATATATCTGAACGACTGCGTGTCCTGAATAGAGCGGTCTAGGCCGCGGCGCGGCGTCCCCGGCGTTGGGTAATCGCGGACTAATGCCACTTGAAGCTCTCCCTTGCTTGTCGAGTGCTCGACCGTTTAAATTAAAAGAGCATTATTAATAGTTCCATTCAAACATACAAGTAAAACGAACTCGTATGGAACATTCAAGAAATATACCTACCGGTCCGTTTGTATGTTTTCGTAGATACTTTGAGTTTGTTAGTTATATACATTGTAAATAGAGTTTAACATATGAGTCTAAAAACACATTAATGTTATTACAGATATGTTAGAAAGCGGTGAGGTAATTATTTCAGTATAAGGCATGTAACATTAAAATTAATTTTATTAAATCGAAACTACAGCCTCTACCATATTTAAACCAACAAATAAAAATATGTAGAATACAATGTTTTACAGTGTCAATATGACCAAAGTGTATCAGAAGTTCCGAGCTTATCACACGTTTTATTATTTTTTGTAGCTAACTTTTATTTAAGTATATATTAGATCTTAAAGCCGCATTTAACAGAGTTCTTTATAATTTAACTGGTCGAATACATTATAAATAAGATTAAACACGGCCCTAAATTAAATTGTATTTATAATTTCCACTCAAAAAGAATAATATACTTACGCCAATTTTATAAATAGATTCGCGGATCCAATGCTTATCTTTCTATGTTGTCTATATGTGAATAGGAAGGAGATTCTGAACAATTGAGGAGTTCTTAAATAGCAGAATAAAGCGAGTTGCAACGCAGGCCGCAAATTCAATGCAAACGCTAAGTAAGATATCGGTAAATTTACTAGAAAGTCTCGTCGTCTGAGATACACCTTCGAGAAATATCTGCAACATTTTATTATGACTAACTACAGCATACTTATCTCGTAATTTAAATGCTTAATAGGACTGTTTGAATTATTATGTGGCTTAAGATATACGAATAAAAAATATAATGACACTAATTTGTACCAGCATTTTGTTGAGGTGGCTGACGAAACTTAAGGAGATGGTGGAAGTTGTAAATATAGAAAACAACGTTACATTATTTTTTAACGGTAACTCTAATTTACCTATTTGTAACGATAACCACGATGTCCACAACCTCTGATATAATTATCATCTATTGCAGTCCACTGTTGGACGTAGGCCCCCCTGGGGGGTTATACCCATGATCTCAATGCTGGGCAAGCGGGGCTTTTATATTGCTAATCAGCAATATTCCAATTGTGTTTCAGGTTGAAATAATATTTACGTACATTTTCCTCACTTTTCTGGGGTTCAAGACATAGTCTCCGTACCGATTTATGTAACCAGTATGAATATCTAGGAAACTCTTGTAGAGAAAAATGAAGTCAAACACAGTGCAGATGTAAAAGAAGTAGGGGTTTGATAAGAAAGCCATTTGATACACCAGAATAGTGAAGTCAGCGTAGGACACGAACATTATTAAATAATCTGAAAATTAACAAGAAGCTTGCTTTATTTAATGAATGCTTTAATTATTGCCATTGAAGCTATATTACAGTGTAGGGAAGCTAATTAGAAGTCATGCAACAAGAAGAGATAACGTTTATTAAAATACTTTTTAGTAGAATAACGGAACTTTGACATAACGGTCTCGTACACTCTTCTGTCAATACCTACATTACATACATCATACATTATTCAATCCAATATGAATAGCTAAGTGATTTTTACTTTTATTTTCATATTGTATTGTCATAATTACATATAATACTTTTATTTTTACACAATATTTATTCATACCCATGAACGTTACCCATATGCAGTCGGGAATGACGCTACTCCGAAACCATCTATGTGGCAGGATGCATAAAAATATCGCTGAAATGTAGTCTGCATTGCTGCCTGATGCTATCGACTTGGAACAATGAGATTCACTTATGCTTTTCTCTGGACTCTATAATGATAGACAATATTCTAGTACGTAATTAGATATTTCAAAAATCTTTAAATTCTGGAGAGGTTTGACTTGATACATAGACAATATGATAAAAAGTATTTTTAACATAAATACTGAATATGAGAAATAGGAAATTAAGTAATCATTCAATCGGATTCGTGGCTAGGAATTTAGTGTCGTTAAGAACTGAATTGCTGCTACGTCCTTACTAATGTTTACTGTAATAAAAAACAAGTCGTATATAAATTGAAACGTCACATACATCCAAATATATATTTTGACTAATTTCTTCTTCCTCCTCGCCCGTTTCATACGTAGCTGGATAGCACTCTACCTGTTAAGCAAACACAAACCAAAAAACATATATTTAGCATTATCCGTAGTTGCACTTATGGTATACCCGACATCAGCTTTAACTTTAACATATCATTTAAATGTTAAAGGTTTTTTTTTAAATTGTAATCATAGCTTTAGAACGATATGTGTTTATTTCATGCCAACCATCGCAATTTATTACGTATTCAGATTCCTTACCTCCATACTGGCTGTTTCAGACATAACAGTGGGTAAAACATAGTCCTTTGGTGCCGAATCAACAGAATACCGTACTTTCCTTAAGACAGTTGGGTAGCTCTGAAAACGACGATCATGAAGTAATAAAAAAAATTGGTTGATTATCCAAATATTTCACAGTTATACGGTAATTCATATTACGGTATTTATACAAATTATTTATATTTACATTATCATTCATGTTAGCGATAAGCGATAGCGATTATGAAAACTCGACGTCATAATTTATTGCTTTGATCCATATTAAAGAAAAATTTAATTTTTTTCTTTAATAAATCAATACTTTAACTTGTCTGTCAAACTACCATATTAATTTATAAAATTATTAAAACAAATAATGTACAAGATATCTTCAGACTAAAATAATATAAAGTACATTGTATTCCATTGGTGTACACAATTGCAATGACTCTGATTGAAAATTTCGTATTAAGAAGGTAACAAGTTAAAAATAAACATTGGGTCATTTTTATACAAATAGGTAGGTAGGTAGGTTCTGTTAGTTTAGTTAACCGGGGAACGCTCTTTTACCGTTAGCGATTCTAACAAGCTGTTCCTAGCAGTATTATTGTTACTAGCTGTTAGGTACCAGCTAAAATCAAAATATAAATCCAAGTTATAAACAATTTATCGTGTTGTCAATCACACTCTCATCACACATTTGTTAGAGCTCCATGATTTAATGAAATCGTTATTGCCATTATTGCTCTTTAATAATCAAACCTGCGAGTATTAACTCGAAACTTGTGCCTTTAGACTACGTAACTTTACTTATTACTCCGTTCTATACGACACCGTATTTTTTTCTGAAGTAAAGAAACCTAGATTATATACTGCCATTGTTTTTACCGATATTTGTGATGGTCAAGGTCGGCGATGCTTAACTAAGCCACCAGGAACGAATAGCACTTGCGACTGACTAGCTTCCAATTATCTCTTGAGTCTAGAGCAACGTGACCATTGTTTTATTAGTATTCAGTTTATTTAATTTAATACCTTAAGTAATGTATAAAATTCGGATCCTTCTATGCACAACAAATCGATATTTCTTGATGCCAGAACGTTAGACAGAGTCAGATATTTATTTGCACCGCGAATGTTTCCAAAAATACCCCCAGGACCCATGCACGTCTCCACTTCGTTGCTGTCCGTGATGATATCTACCTATAAATGGATTGAATGATTTTTGAGATAATACAATATTTGTTTTTCAATAACTTCGTTAAATTCGCTTACATGAGAGATACGCTATATTTGAGTAGCTATTTCCTAAAGCCAATAGCATGAACCATAGCCATGCTTGCTGCTTGCATGGTGCTTATATAGATATTTATGTATATATGGATCTTTTTGTTTTTAGTTAGACATAAAATATTTAGGTTTGCAAACAAATGAAGACTCTTTACAAATTGACTTAAATAAAGGCTATATAACTTTGATTACTAAATCGCCTTTCTTTGAATTATGTATACGATAAAAAATAAAAGAAAAAATCTTGTTACTTCGGTAACAAGATTGCTCGATAAAAAGAATTAAAAGTTAAATACGTATAATATTATTGATTGAAATTTAGTTAAATAACGAACTATATTAAACTTACAGGTCAGCATGAAAACCATTATAACCGTTCATTTATTCTTTATACACATAAATACTGTGAGATGTACGCAAATTACAAGGAACAATCTCGATGACTGACATAAATATGTAGGTAACGTTTAATTGCTTACCTTACCACGATAAATGATATACATATTGCTTATAACCTCATTCGATCTCATAACCACATAGCCTTTTTGGAAATACTGTTCCTTCAACTTCTTTGCAAAAGCTCTGAAGAACGAATACTCAACGTCTTCAAACAGTGGTATTTCACGAAGTGTTTTTTCATACATATATAAAACGGCATCTTCGTTTAGATTAGCGTGCAGTTTTCCTAGTATTGTTTGGTGCTAAGGAGATAGTACAACTTTTAAAGCAAGTAATTTGTCGCCTTATAGACATTGGTTAATCAGAGCGTAGTAGTGCGGTTAAATTAATTTACTAAGTTACGCGGGAGAAATTCATGCCGCGTAATAGAAAGTTATAAGGGTTACAGCCAAAAGTAACTATAAAATGTCCCTAGGATACAGCAAATATGTTTAATACATACTATATTATATGATATAGATACCTATATATTTAGATACATTGAAACAGGAAAATAATGACAGAACAATTTTCTTACCGACCATCCACCGGTTCGTTTCCACTGATATTTCCAATATTCAATAATCGTTTTTCTCAGCACAAATGGTACCTTTTCTCTGTTAAGAAACATACCTATATGTTTTAAATTCTCCTGGAACTTCGTAGCTACTTGATCTGCCATCGCTTTGAGTGACGCTATCCGTGCATATACGTATCTGAAAGGAGAATTAATTGAGGGCTTTATATTTTTCATAATTTACCAGAGACAATTTTTACAAATACTTACAAATACTTTAGTAGCGACTTACGCGGTTGTAGCATCTAAATATATTATATGGGTTGAAGGGACGCTAGCACTTCTATATGTGGTCACTCATGGCAAAGTTTTAAGATCGTTTCCGTGCTTTGAACGTATTTCCAGTAATCGATTCTAGTTATTATCACGAGGTAACAATTAACAAACGTTTTGGGATGCTTTAAAGGCGTTTTATTAATATTCGATACATTAATTGACCACTATAGAACAAGCCTTCGATCATGACATGGGTGTGAAGATTTAATTAAGAAGCTTTCTAAGACTTTCTGATTGTTTCTATATAATAAATAAGCCAAAATATATTATAAAAATGTGAGTCAGAGTTTAAAATTTGGATACAGGTTTCAAGTTATGGCAAAACTACCTGTTAATAATTATGCGATATAAAGTAATTTAAATTTGAAAATGTTTGCCAGACAACGATTGCCAGTTTTGGAGACGTTTAATTTACGGGCTGCGCCATAAAATCTACCCACCCGAAAAACAAAACGCCATGTATGTTGACGCAGATAGAGAGGATCATGTGGGTGGTGTCTTGGGCAGTGACATCGCCAAATCCAGCGCCACTAAAACTCAGGGCCGACCAATAATACGCCAGCAGATACACCTTCACCGGGCCGAGATCGGAATCCTTCCGAATGTTAGTTTCGTCGATCCAAGAACCTAAAATAAAACTTACCTAACACAGAATAGGCGGTAGAAACTAATCGGTTTAAAAGGAAAAACTATGTTTTTATGTTTCTAACTGCCTTAAATATTGTAATGTAGAATTCCCTGGTAATTACTAAAATAAAAGTTACTGTAACTCTATTTCTATTCCTAACTGTTTTTGTCTATTTATTTAAGTAGCAACCCAAACGTTTTTAGCATTGCATGCGAATTCATGTGGCAAAGATCAAAACGTATAAATAGATTTTTGCGTTTACCAAAGCGTTGTATGACTCAAGAAACCTAAGAATATTCTAATCTCTAGTATTTGACTCGCGCGATATATTTATTAATATTACTTAGGTTAAGTAACTACGTACGTATGTACTAATACTTTATAAAACGATATTTAAATGATGTAGAATTATCCGGGTTAATATATAAAGGAATATAATTTTCTTAAGACTACCCAGTCTGCAGACCATGTTGCCATCAGGGTTGTAGACAGTTTTCATCATGGGAGCTTTCGCAGACAGCATGTTTATTCTCTGAGCAAAATCCTGCTCATTTCCAGCTATTACGTACGTGCAGGATAAAGCGATAAGTATTGACGTATACAGATTCAAAAAGAAAATAGTTAGTAACAGAAACTGCACAACACTCATAAGGTAGGCCTGAAACATACAAAATACACAATACAGAACTATTAAATCAATTCATACAATAGATAGTCAAAGAAAACATCTAATTATATTGAATTGTGAGGGTAGGCTCGTTATAGATACTATTTCGGAATTAAAATAAAAACACTTGATTGAAAACTATTAACCAAGTCATCAGCACTTGGTATAATTGCAAGACATTATATCCGTTATTTGTTTTTTTTTCTAATGAACATATCAACTCGTCTAGTGTTTTTCATGTCAGATTATACCAGTATGTCGGTTTCAATGTGTGGTCATTAGAAAGAATTACCTATAATTTAGCTATTATTTAATTCAATAATAAGATAAACCACAAATCCGTTACATTTTACAAGTGGATCTTTCAATAGTAAATTGAGATTTATTATAACATTGCGTGCATTCGACTAAGGTCGATGTAGTTTTAAAACGCTCATAACAATAATCGTTCTTTTCCTCTGGCCACACAATTATGTCATGGCTTTTGTTCAATCTTATCTCTTACATTTCTTCATGGTTCATAACACACGTGAGTTATGTTACAATGTATTCAATTGTTAGTATCAAGCCAGCTGTATGTGAAGATGGATTGTAACGAATTGCCTTCCATATGCATATAATGGGGACACATTTAACTGAGTATTTAATTGAATTAATTCTGTTATTTTTATGTTGTTTGTTGTTCGTTAATTCTACAATTATTTTATTTTCAATGTATCTCAACTTATACTTGGTAATTATAGTCTAATATAAATTAACTAAACGCTTTCTCGCTGAATGATATATGCTGTAAAAGATTCAAGCTATTGTGCAATTTTTTTAGACTTTAATACAATCGTGGATATGACGGTTAAATCCAGACTCAACTATACTAATCTATTCAACCATCAATTTAAAAATATCTAATAAGGTATACTTACCCTTTTCAAGGCTCTTATAGATTCCGCCCAAAAGACGGCGTAAAGTTTATAAACCTGAAGAACGTTCACCATTTTCATCACGCAGTGGTGCATGTGATCGTTGTTAAGATGATCCTCAAAAGTGTGAGACTCATTATGCCTTGACATGAACAACCTCCACACGCCGTACCATGGGAAACAAGTGAGGAAGTCCAAAGCGAAGCCTTTCTGTGATAAGAGGTTGTACTATAAATCATTTATGTACGCACCTTGCAAATAAGAGTTGGAGAATTGTAATGATAAACAAAAAAATTTCATACACACACACCCTTCTTTTTGCGTCGTATAAAGAAATATTTTTTATGTTTTTTTCCAACCCTTCTATTATTCCACTGGAACATGAGTTTCCTCTCAGAATGGGTGAGTTAAGGCCATAGTTTGCAACGCTAGCCAGTGCGGGTGCAAGACTTGACACGCTTTAGAGAACAATTTTTTTATAGAACTCTAAGGTACTTTTTAAGATATGCAGGTTTCCTCACCATTTTTTCCTTAATCATTCACATTTATTATCAATTCAATCAAATCAATAGCAAATAATTAAATCTTTCCTCTTTATAATGTTATTCTAGATTGATGCCTTTAAACTATTATTAGCTCTTACCATTAAATAGTTTTTTGCAGTTTGATAAGGATGGTAAATTAGTTGGTTTTTGGGCCCGTAGTACGCAACATGGAACATCAAATATAAGTCAAGATAACATATTGTTTCGAGCACCACCAAGGTAATGTTGAATGACCCACACGCTGGCGCCAGCGAGACGACAATCTAACAACCAAGTACTCCGTTACATCGTTTGTAACAGCATGCTACAAATTTAATTGAACATATTTGAAGTACGTTAACCTGTATGCCCTGCATGGCGATTATGGGCGTTTCTCAGGGTAGGGTTATGTCCAGTAGCAGACTGCAATAGGCTGATGAAGATGATATATTAGGTTAAAATATAAGATCAGGTAAAATTATTAGATAAAACTTTTATTATTGGAGCCTCTCTTTTTGTTTATATCGATATCATAATTAGCTTATCTTAGTCCACTGCTGGACATATGCCACCCTGAAAGAACGCCATCGTACCCTGTACTCCGCATGCCGCGTCCAGCCTGCAGTCGTTCGCAGTTCATCATCCTATCAGGCCGGAAGGAGTCCTACGCTAAATGTGCCGAGACGTGGTGTCTACTCCAGAATTCGCTTACTCCACCAGCTATCTGTTCTGAAGCAAATATGCCCAGACCATTGCTACTTCAGCGACCTATGTCAATGACTCCCGTTCTCTTTCGAATGGAACCATGTTTGTTCCAATTCTTCACAACCGGTAGCCTAGACGTACTGTGAGTGCCCACGACTCAGCTCGCTAGTTATGACAGGTAGGACGATCTGATTGTATACTTTGGTTTTAAGACACTGCGGTATGGTTGATGAATTAAATACATTGGATACATGCAAACTACAGATTGAAACTTAAATCATTATCAAAAGCTATTATTTTTATTCATCCGTGACGACGAATGAGTTCATAAACGACTATTTAAATGGTCAACACACTTACAGGAATCAATAAACAGAGAACATAAGCACAACACACTCGTAATATGGCCCAAGTCTTGAGAAATATGCCGTCAGGTTTAATCACTATTGGTATTAGAAGGTATGGCGCTACGTTCTTAAGAGTATTAAACGTTCGATAAGAATGAAAATAACTTTCCTTTCTAAGTTTGTAATATTGATACACATTTATAAAGGAATCTGAAACAGAAAAAAGATATATCAAATTGATATTTTTTTATGTAGAGGCATACTTAATACTTTGTATATTGAAAACAAGTAATAAGTGATATTAGTGATATTTTTGTGTTGATCTTTTAAATTAGAACATTCAAGGTCTTTCTGTGAAACATCACAGAATAGCATACCTACCTATAGAAATGTATGTTATTTAATTTGACAAATTTGAGTTCTGTAATACTAGTCATGTAGAAATATTATGCAGTACACAAATAATAGAGCGACATTGCTTTGAAGGGCAATGAAAAATAAATAATAAAAGTTTTCCTGCTGAACCATTAGGTAAAAGATAAGAAAAAGTGTGGCGGGTTTCAGAATATAAAGGATCTTTATGTCATCAAACAAACCATTCCAGAACGCTTGCAGTATGTTATTTATTTTCACTTTATGACTTTTCCCTGCGAATAGATTGTAATTCTCTAAATAGGAGTCAGTGTTACGTGTTTTGGCTTGATGTTCAATAACTTGTAGTTCTTCAGGTGTGAGTAATCCTTCGTGCTCGCGCATCTCAGGAAACAAATTCAAAGCCGAGTTGTATGCTGAATGGACTATGCTTATCAACTGAAAATGTTGTACAATTTTTCGTATCATATTAATATGAGTTCGATCAGATAATATGATAAAGGTAGAAAATAACACTAGTATTATAAATACTTAAACTTATTTCTTGTTTATCGGTTCGATCGAACAGTTTTGATTATGCAATTATAAAATAAACGTAATTTAAGATGGCAGACGACGTACAGAAGTTTATGGCGAGTTTCTATAATTATACTCCTGATGTCACCATCGAGAAACAGATGAAAGGAATAGTTGATTTATCCAATGGTAAGTAACAACATGGGGAAACAATAACAAAATATTGCCCTTACTTTGCAGTGGGTCAATGTCACCACGGTATTGACAGCCGGTACGCCGTATAGCATCACCACCAAACCCAAATGGTTTCCGGGGCCTATGACACGCTCGCTTTTCGTCTCACGCAACTGCTTCGAGGTCACCAGACAATAGCCACTCTCGATGATATACAGTTCCCTGGTGACTGTACCTCCGTAGTATACTATTTCACCCGGGGGAAGAATGATATCCGTTGCCACTGCAAGCGAGTTTTTGAGTAAGCATGTTTTCGTAACATTAAAATTATCATGTGATTTTATCTTCTGTTTAGTGTTAAGCTCTAAAACTAATGAATTAGTTACGGTTACGCACGCCTATTTTGCTTTTACAACTTAGTGATTTATTAGGATACAAATGAATGAAAAGGAACATTCCATCGGCACATTTTTTCAAGCTCTAAATACGCAACCTTTAAATCTTCTTATTCATTTATTATTTATCTACAGGAATACGACGTTTCAATTGCTTGAAAGACGTATTTTTTAAATAATGAAATCAAACATCATAATTGTAGCCATGTCAACATAACAGCACTGTTTACGACTACCTCAGACCATATAATTTATAGGTAGATAATTAGCAACCGCAATCGCTTCCGTAGTATGATACAGCCATTTGATTATTTGTAGAAAAAAAACGTACTTTCAGTAAGGGTGTGAATATAAGCCTTGTTTTTCACTTGGAAAAAATCGATCGACGTCAGCGTCTTGAATCTTGCTTGGTGAAGGACTTTCTTGCGCAGTTCTAATGGTATTACTGTTTTATTTAACCAACTTTCATCTGTTAATTCTACCCCCTGCAACATTACGGATACATATGATGAATTTAATATTATAAAGTTTAATATTTAAAAATATGTTGATAATATTTTTAAATATTACTGGTGGTAGAACCCTCTGTGGTTCGACTCCGGCGGCACCACCGCCACACCTATTTCTGCCTTATAACAGCAGCG
>DWEI01000659.1:0-20315 GCA_018245875.1 Mysoria ambigua
CTGTGGTCGACTTATCTGCGGTTGATCACAGATGTCCATGGGCGGCAGTAGCCACTTACCATCAGGTGGACTGCATGTCCGTCCTCTACTTCCATATTATAAAAAAAAACTTATCCGTAACTCGTGTTGCGCATTAAAAACATTTGAATAATAACATTTGAATTTGATAAATAACATTTAAACGTATGTTTGTAGTATTAAAGTAACCGCTTTCCTAAATGCATATGGATGTATAACGTAACGTAACATAACTTCACGCCTGTAATCCTAGAAGGGATAGGCAGAGGAATGCAGAACACTCCCGCGTTTCACCGGTTACGTTTACGTCCCACTATGGAATAGGTGGTGAGCCTATTGCCATAGATCGGGCACATATCCAGGTTCCGATCCACTATCAGTATTCTAATTAGATCTTCTAGTAGAATATTTTTTAAATAGAATTTTTTATCTAGCGTTTGACCCGGGAGTCGAACCCAGGACCAGCAGATCGACAGTCGCACTTTCAACACTACCAACAAGGTATACACGGTACATTTACCAAAATATTTTATTTGTAATTTTTGTCTGTCTGTCAGTTTGTTCCCGCTAATCTATGTACCGACTAAACCGATTTTGAAGGGAATTTCACTGGCAGATAGCTGATGTAATAAGGAGTAACTCAGTCTCATTCACAAAATGTTTAATCCACGCGGACGAAGTCACTATCACAGCTAGTATCAAATAAACATGAAAGAAAAGTTTTGTAAAATAAATGTAATTTTTTTGAAGGCAAATTAAATTCCGTTTATTAATATGCAAGTATTATTAAAGCGCAAGTGGTAAGAAATGGTAATACCTGGTGTCTCTAATCTTTATTTTTTTACATTACCAACTGGCGGGTCCCGTAAATAATAAATCATTTAGCTCAAAATTATACGTTGGTTCATCTATACTTTCGTCATAACTTCATTATATAAGTAAGTAAATGAATATTTACATAGGGTAGTCGTCAATCAGGAAACATAAAATGCTATCTTTGTAAATTAAGAACTAACCAGTGTTTATTCCAAAAAGTGCGATTCACCGGCGTCAAGTGTGTCATTAACAGACCGATATCTGATCGGCACGGCTTGTTGTGTAAAACAAACCGTGGTCGGATGTCGTTTTTACTTAAGCAGGCCAATTTCGGCTGTCACTGAGTGAAAAGTACAACTTTTGAAGATCGCCGCGACACAGCGGGGCGCCTGCGCTTAGCAGAATTCCTTTACCTACTCTTTTTTTTTATTTGTCCCTAGTGTGACGACCAGATCGAGCTCTTCTAGTAAATTTGTTAAAATTTTTATGAGACGTTTATAAGCCTGTTTGATTAAATAAATTTCGCGTTTTCGTTCTGTTTAATATGTTGGATACCAATTTTCTAATTTAGATACCTATTTATGAATTTTATATTTAAGAAGTTATCAGGTAGTCCGGTTCATTATTTCTGAATGAATAAGATTGGACATTAATATAATGAATTGTAAAGTAATAATACTTACATAGGCAATGATAAAATACAATATATTTCATTGCACACTTGATCTTTGAAATGGTTATTATTCTTTACTACTAGATATTAAAATCAAAGTATGTATGAACCAATATTGAAAGTAATGAAATAAAGTGACAAATAACCTACTCATATAATTACGTAACGTAATTATTTTGTCCAATACGGTACATAATATTCATATAAATATATTAACACAAGTGGTTGTTGGGAAATGGAGACAGGTGTTGGCTTAATAATTTTACCAATGTGCAATAAAAATCGTAGTTTTAGAAAGAGCAACAATAAAGGTCTCATTTTTTAAGATTGTACAATACAACTCATAGACATTTTGTACTGACGAGGGATCCCCGGCGAACCTGCAAGCGCCATTGTGATGAACAGGTACATTTGTATCTGATTACACGTTGACAATAACTATACGAATACGTCATTCTTAACTCCTTTATACTTTCGCTGTGCGCAAAATATTCAGTTCCGATCAGATAACATTTGCGTCCGCTTCAATACAAAAGGAATATAAAACTTATGCGTAATCCTATCTATCATTTTTTTAGAACTGTATTTATCCTGATACTTTCAAAAATTTCTAGATTAGGACAAGTTTCAACATCCTACATATTTAGAGTTTATAGCGCTTAGGCATTATCTAATACTAAATGTGCTCAGGTATTAGCAGATGCATTAAGTGCCTCGATCTATCTTGAAAACGACCAGGTTTTTTCTCCAAAATTTGTACTCATAACGAATAGGTAATATTTGTGTATATACTTTATACAATTCTGTTATGCTGTAAATATATGAAAAGGAAGTTTTAATATCTTATAATATTCACGTGTTGTAACAATTATCATATCAACTTTACTGGGAATACATTACCAAGAATTGTCTGAAATATTGATGTACTAAGGTACTTATAATTATTCGAATATTAACAATATTAACGTTTTTAGATGTCTATTATTCAAAACGATTTAATATTTCCGAACAATTAACTGCATTTCGATTCCATTCTCAACGATTTTAAATGTAGAAGCGTGGGTGCCGCCGAATGCTACAATGGTTGCAACCTGACACCACCATGTCGGTACTTTGTACTCGCTTTACTCCAGCTTCATTCGGTGGCTAAAGAACAGGAAGTGAATAAAAAAAGTGAGAACAACGTGCGATAGAACCAATTACCCGCCCACGTTACATGAAACCCGTAATTAGTGTGAAATATCCGAACGCAACGGAAATCTTCTTGCTTTCGATGGCCGTGCGCGAATTTTTTATACGACTGCTATTACTGATTGAAATATATTTTTTTAAATATTGACATATTTGCAATTTTTTTGTAATTTTAATTTTTCATTTGGATTCCTCCTGAATGTGTTCCATAATTGTCTAATACGACTTAAGTAGTGTCCAATATGACGTAGTAGGTAGGTATCTATATGACATTAAATCAGGTAATGATATTATAAATCCGTTGCATTAAAAAACTAATCATTAGGTTATAATTTTCCGTACCTATTTAAAATAAGTAGTTTTACAATAAGTAGTCTTTTTTTTAAATTTAGCACTTTTTAGTTTTCGTTACGCGTAAACAAAGCTACGTCGTACAAGACATAGAACTGTCAACCGTAGTGAGGGTTGATTTTAGAATTGACACGACGCTCACAAAAACAGTAGCGGAGATTTATGGCGTTGAGACCGATCATAGCGCATTAGTAGCCAGTATTATGCTCCGCATGTAGTCTTTGTAAGTCGCGCCCGACACCCAGTTGTCCGGGCTTTCTGCATTTTGCATTGTTCTATACGGTCGTAAACATGTCGACAGGTTATTGCTAGAATTGCAAGTGAATTACAAAGGCTGGTATTCTAAAGCTACAGTAGCAACTTGTGTTAAAAAATTCGAAATATTATTTGTATTTATTTATAGATGTTACAAGTGGCAGGTATTTCTGATGGTGCCTTAAGTTCTGGTTTAAAAGATTCTTATTACAAATTTATAAATATTACTTACGGAATTCAAATAGAGATCTCCATAATATATATCTGTAGTTATAATAATAGAATTATCGTATTTATGGTATATTACATGTATAAGGTGCGTAAAAGTATTTATATTTAATTCCATTAAATGCATCGTAACTTCATTACAAAGTAATTCGAGCTATGTTTTATACTTATTAAATAAGTCATTCGAGTTCAACTATGAAGAACAATTTAGACGAAGCGTTATATTTGGAGAAAATAAAACAGGGGTTAAATACTAATCAACTATGTGCATATACAGAACGCTTTGACTTAAGATGTGTGCCAGACTCGCGGGCTAAAGCTATTAGAGAAACAAAAAGTTAAGTTCATCGTCGGTTCGGAAGAAAAGAAAATGTAGTACCCTTAGAGAGCGCGGTTGAAACAAAAGCAAGGCAAACGATTTAACAAACTGCCATATTTTAACAACGTGTAATTAAAGGTTTGGGTCCGCTCGAATATGCATAAATCATGCGTCTGCAGCGAACTGCCGACCGAAATAGAGAAAAAATTATAAAACATTAAGCGTCTGGCAGTTGGAAACGGAACAATAATAACTATTTCGTATACTTATGGAGTGGCCCCTAGATGCTATCTCCTTATCTGTAATTAGATGTGTGGGAAATATAAAGTACCGAGCTGCATGCATGATTTCATAATTTAATAACTATAGGCATTTGTTTTTTAATGAAATGAATATATACTGTTTTTCAACTTTACAGTAGATGACGAATAACTTTTTACTGAAACTGGTGGTATGTTGTTCATATAGTGTACATTATACATAGTACTGTAACATAAATAGTGAATTTCATACTTGACCTGGACTTGCTGGACCCTACGTGTTCGTAGATAAAATTAATATCGAAATGTCCATAGGAACATGATCCTAATTTAATCAACAATATAATCCAAACAGATCGAAACGTAACTGTACCATCCCCTCTCCTCGTCTCGGGCGGGCAATGTAAACATGACCTTTGTGCTGCGCGTCGCGCTTCGGTTTTCCCATCTCATGTGCGTTGTGAGCTCATAACTCGCGGGCGGCGCGGGGAGGGGCGGAGGCTGCGCCGGCGCGGGGCCGGCGCGCGCCGCTCGGGGGGACCGGGGAGGTGACAACCGCTCGTTACGTCTATCCCAAGCCAGTTATTAAAAACGTCTCGGCGCGAGCGGTGCTCCGCCCTGTAATTATCCAGTTGGAGGCTCTCGTCGCGCTCTCGTGTCACCACCGTCGCCGGAAATGCAGTACGTGGATCCGCCCGCGCATCAGGTCCGCACGCCCGCCCACGCCCTATGCTACTTAATTGCAGCTTTCATTGTACATTTAACGTTAAATAATTGAAGTAACATATAAATTGAATTTTCTGGTGCAACCATAGTGAAATGTATTGTTTTCTTTAAATATAGATAGTAACTTTGTCAGTGATTTAATTTTAGTGAAACTTTGTGGAATGGAAATATTATATATGACTAATAAATTATTATTTTTATAGGTAATGAATATGATGGGGAGCTACGGGTGTGGTTACGGGCGCGGAGATGCGCTGTCCCCGGCGTCAGATCTGTCATCGTGCAGTAGTGCTTCGTCGGGAGTATGGTGCGGGGCGACGTGGCGCGAGCTGCCGTCATATCCGCCCCAGTACCCGGCATACTGGCCCCCGAGTACTGCCTCCACGGAAGAAGCTCGGGAACTGCAGCGTCGTTGCGCCAAGTGTCGCTGTCCCAATTGCTTAACAGAGGCCGCGGGCTTCGGGCCTAATTACGGAAAAGACGGCGCTAAACGGGAGCACATTTGCCACATTCCGGGCTGTGGTAAGGTGTATGGGAAAACATCGCATTTGAAAGCCCACCTGCGCTGGCACACCGGCGAGAGGCCGTTCGTCTGCAACTGGTTATTCTGCGGCAAAAGATTCACGCGATCAGACGAGTTACAACGACACCTCAGGACCCACACCGGAGAGAAAAGATTCGCCTGCCAACTTTGCACCAAGCGGTTCATGCGTTCCGATCATCTAGCGAAACACGTGAAAACCCACACGAACGTGTCGAGAAAGAATAAAAAGTCGAAAGAGGAAGACAAAGCGGAACCGGTGAAACCTGCGGAGAAGCCGGAGGATCGGCCGATCACAGTTCCGACCGACGCAGCAGCACCGACAACATCCGTTGGAAGCTCGAACGCGGGCACGGTAATGGCACCGAGCGTCGCCACGAAACACGCGCCACTCGGCCACGGCTCGGTTGCTCCCCAAGTAGTGTCAAACTCTGCCAGTGCTTACAATGATACTGCGATGTTCGGGAGCGGGATGATGTATGGCGGCTGGGGGTCTGAAGTGCGACAGGATGGATTTTATTCGCGCACGCAAATGAGGGACCATCGTTTCTATCAGCAGTATACGGCACCAATAAGTACATATCAGTGCGCGACGAAGGATAACTATGCAGTATTTCAAGGACACTACAATTTACAACCTCCAGTTGCTATTGGACAATGAGCCGTCTTAATGTTAAGTGTTTAGCGTGTTTCCGTTATTAATATTTCGAGACTTGAAAAGTTTGATTGTTTTATATGTCTCAGCGCTTGTTGTGTATGTTAGTTCATTGTAAACTCAAAGTGCCTGTACCGTATGGCTTAAGTTACCATATTTAGTGTTTACTATAAAATGTGTTTCTTCGATCAGATGAGGTCTGATTTAAATGCTTTTTTATTTTAATAAAAATAAATAATTTAATTAAACTGTTTGTTTTTGTTGTACGCCGCTATCAGTTAAAAATAAATATACACAAAAAATGTTTGGAATGTAATTGAACATGAATATTATTTCTTACATTTTCGAACACATATTTTCATAACCACACATGTATAAAAACACTAAAATATTTGTATATTTTAATCTAAAATTCATATAATTAAAACACACAAACATTAATTGATTGAGTAGTCTGTTTCTCCAGTCAATGCATTCTCTTTACTTTTTTGTTAATCACGAGTACATCTTTATTTGTTAATAGATTTGACAACTATGAAATTTATTCGACGTATTACATAACTAAGTTTACTAATAAAGGACTTGTAGTGTTTGTGATATGTAGTGTGTGTGCTTAGCGTACACACTTGCTACATGGAGCTACGAAATTCGTAGCAGACTCATTAAGCTAACGAACTGTATCGAGCTACGTAACATATGCAAGTATTGTAAGATTTATAGAAATTGTACCATTAAAATACATATTTGGCTACATTTTTATAAAAATAGTTTGGAACATTACATTTAATTAAAGAAATTCTAACATATTTTAAAATTGAAGCAGGTTAATTGATTTTGATTGTACTTTTTTTATTAAATTTCTGTACAGGAATAAGAACATCTTTATATATCTTTAGTACTGAGATCTATGTGCACTTATGAATCTGTGTGGACTTTGGTATTTCTGAATAGTAATTTATTTAAGGATCTACTTTTAGAAATTCTGTTGCAATATACGTATATCGATATGGTTGTGAATACTTTATATTATTAAGTTAACGAATGTGGGGTTTTGGCGTAATGCCGCTCCTCGGCAACAGATGGCGCTAGCTACTTTATTGAATTAGCTAGGATCGGAGCACGCGGTGGCGCGGTCGCGACGGTGCGCGGCCGAGCCGTAATTGCACGCGGCTATTATCTGGGCGGCGCTCGCCGCGCATGGCGGCCGGTGCGAGCGGGATGCACTCGATAATACGTAAAACAAAACGAGGGAGTAATAATGGTAAAAAACGAGCAACACGCAAATTATAGTGAGAAATGAGGCAGCCGGTAGCGGTGGGGGCTTCGTCGTGCGGTGGGGGCCGGCGCGCGGCAGTCGCGGTCGCTCGGCGCACGCAGACCGCCCGCGCCGCCTGCGCCGCGCCTCGCGAGTGCTGTGAGTGTGTGACATGCGCCTCCACCGCCGGAGCCATGAGCGGCAAGGGCTCTTCCTCACCGGACCTGCTCATGAATGTGAGTTCAGCCGCAAGGTCTCAAACTGCTCCTTCTTACCCGTAACAGTGTAGGCTCTTTCCCGACTAACCACGATCCACATGTGGTATTTTCTACAACATATGCACTTCATGTTTCATCTTTCTATCATATACAACTACATAAACAAAATGGTCTAGTTTCACAACTGCTCGTTTTATGAAACACACGACTGCTTACAATAACACACTCATCAAGAATAATATTACATAGAGATATATGACATACGTACATATACATATGTATGTGCATACATATGTATGTGCATACATATGTATGTATATACAAATATTCCTACAATTTAATACAATTTTAGATCACCGTTATAAATTGAAATATTTGTAATAGAGAGTTACAATTACATTATAGACTTTTACATAAATGGAAAGTCACTGCATATTTTAGACATAGCATCAAAATCTTTAAGACGCATCTGCGTTTTCCATCAGTCTTTGTGGCCAAGCGCTAGTCTGTAACACAATAAAAAAATCTTTCATATTTAGTAATAAAATTTGTAACAGGTTTCAATAATAAAAGTATGAGTAGTACGTATACCTTGTTTGTTTACGATACGAACTCTGATTTTTTTTGAACTCAGTTTATAAACATGAGTCAAGTTACATCTTTTTTATATATATTTATTTTATAACATATCACTCTAATAATAATCTCCCATAGCAAATGTAAATAAATAGTCATTAGATAGGGACAGCTACGGTTCATTCGGTCGATAGGACAAATCGCGGTCGAAATGGGATAGTTTATAAAACGGTCTATTAGGCGGGAGTTCCCGAGGGCACTGTCGATTTAGCACGCGCCATAAGCGCTATTCGGACGGAGGCTGTGTCCCTGGAGCCCAAGACTCTATTACTATTCATAGAGCTCGCCCGCAAGGGTCGAGTGGACCCTTCACAATTGTGCGGGGTCACCTTTTATATGAAAACTATTTTCTGAAATTTCTCCTCGTTTTCCTTGGGATGGTAATAATTTCATGACTAGTTCTTTATACGTGAATTATTGCCGTTTTAAATATTTATAGAGTAACTAAATGTGAGAGTAAGGGTGTTAAAAACTTGGAAAAGAAGAATGAAAATAAAAAAATTAACTACAGTGTCAATAAGGATATTATAAAATATAATTATAAACATTCTGTTATATTAATACATGTATTATCTAATATTTTTGGCGCTAATATTCAAAAGACTCAGAACACTGGTTCATAAGATTACAAAAACACTTTCAATCTGTTACAGTTTGTAAAGGGTATTAATAAATTTGGAAACAACTATCGTGTCTATTTATAAAGCTATTGTTGAATGAAAGCTATTGTTATTATCGATAAGTGCCCATTAAATTTAGTTCCGAACGTTACTAGCAGCTCGTAAAAATAACCGAAATGCTAATCAAATTAAGTGTAGTCAAATAAATACGGGTCGAGGCGGCACTTTCGAGTAGCGTAACCAATCCCTAATGACACATAGAGCCTTCGTCCATTTTCTACTCAATTTCCTTTTCATATTAGTTTAATCTAGAGGCAGGACTACTGGCGCCAAAAATTATGCCGCGACGAGCGTGTCCGGCGCGGTTAATCTATTTAGTGTTATATTCTCATATTGCGGGCCGCTCGGCTCCTTTGTGCGGTGAAAAAGGAAGAAATTTATGCGTTTCGGCGGCGTGTGTGAGTTTTTTTGTGGGAATGTAATTAATAATTCGGCGGCAAAACTAACAGTGTTTTCGTTGTTGCGTCGAGCGGGTGATTGATGCACGACGGACGGGCGATTACTTCGCCTTAGAACAAAGCCTAGCCTTAGACAATATAATTTAGTTTTTGTTCGTTCATAATCATTTAGAAAGTGGTTTTGGATAATGTCAAATAAACATACAATAGCTATATATAATTGGTATGTATTACATAACAGTTACACAATATAGACAAGCCTGAATAACTATTTCTTTTTTCTTTAAGTACCTATACCTGAATAGATATTTAACAATTTTCAAAAAATATTTTGTTTGCATTCCTTTACACGCACATTCACATAATATTGACATAGCGTAACAAATTCGTTATTGTCGTATCCTGTATCCACGAGATGGTCCAAACTCGTTCCAGCGGCGCTGGCTCGGTGCGGGCAACGCGGCGCGGCGCGCGCAATCCTACGAGTCATGCGGCCACCGTCCGCCGCTCTCAGGTGTAATGGAACGTGCACGAATATATTTGTATAGCGATGGCCGGCTACCATCATGACTGTTCTTTAATTCACTGCGCTGCTCTGCTCCACATCAGCATTTCGGTTGTTCCGTATCATGTGGGTCGTTTTAGGAGTGCCAGTTTGTTTTTGTTTTTCATTTATTAAAAAAATGCGACCTCACGATCGTAATTCCTGAAGATGTAGGCAGTAGTAGAGTAGGTAGGTAGGAATGTAGACGTTACAAGCGTTTACATTACAACACAAGAACAGTATATATACAGATTAAATAATCTTACATGGTTATTGTGTTGCACAGTATACTCATTCATTGTACTAAATAGGAAGCTTATGTATTTTTACAAATCATATCTCCAATATGATTTTGGTATAAAGTGGGAATGACGTGACTTCTATTTTCGATTTTTGGTACTATGGCAATACTTATATATGTAGTACATTAATAGCTAAGTACCTACATGAATATGGTGTGAGCAAGTCTAACGGAAAGACACTATTATATCTGACAACATCTTCTGCGTTGAATACCTATATGTAAATATGAAACATGTCGGAGTAGTTATTGGTTATTAACGGTGGCGATAGGTGTCCTGTTTGCGGCGTTTAGATAGCAGGATACGGGCAATTCCGAGCGAGTCCACTCACTTGGACGCACGGGGTACCGTTGTCCGCGCCGAGTGCCACTCGCGGCAGCCCGGCCCGGCCGCATTTTAATTGACCACGCGATGTTGTGCCACGTCTCGTCCGACTTTTTCTGTTCTCCACAAATTGCTCCAAAGTGCTTAATGAGCGATGCGTGCAATCGCCGCTCGCCCGTACGTGAAGCTGCTCTTATTTTACATAAACAGTGCGCTCCGACGAACTAATGCCGTTTCTCGGTACCGTAATTGCGCCTGTGACAGGCTTCCGTCGCGTCACCGGCGGCCGACGCGCGGGCGCGCCGAACGCCGCCGTCGTCGCCCAAATTGTAGTTATTTCGCATTAGCAGCGTTCACATTGAGCGGTGCGTGCGCATTCCGCTTCGGGCTTCATTGGCATTAACACTAAACAGTACATACAATTCGTAGCCATCAATTTTCTCTCGACGAACCTCACAATGGACGCGCCTAGCCACCTGCCGGCCAAGTGCCTGACGTGCCCGTCAAACTGTAATATATGAGTGAAATGAGGTAAATTATTATTGGACACATGAATATTAGGTACTTGTTATAGATGCTTATCTTTAATTTGTAGCCTCTTTATTTATACTGAAATTATGTGACATTTAGTACGTTCAAGTTTGATTACAACAAAAAATGACATACTGACTAAAGCTCGTCCTGTAATTTTAGAATTAATTTTTCGTAACAGGGTTCTTTCAATCTTGCAAGTTTATGACAAATTGTATTGACACAATATAAAAGTACTTATGGCGTTCGAACATTTATTCTGCGTATGTTAATGTATAAGAACGCCTTTTTCTGGTGCTCGCTGTACTCGTAAAAAATATTTTGTAATTCTTTTGAAAACTGAAAAGGTCAAACGAGCGATTATTATACCAGCGTGTGACGGGTGTTGTGTGTGTCCAATTAGTCACAGTAACAATTTACATCTAATTAGTGTCCAAAGGTTATTTAATAAAATTTTAATTATTTCTTTCTTTACAAATAAAGTACAGGCCTCATCGACGAACTTAATGGGTGAGCGAGAAACATTCAACGCACACAAAAACGCGTTAGAGCCCATACTTTATTGAGCCAATATGAAAGGAGTTATTTTCATACTGCATGTTTGTTTATAATAAGATGGTGATTCATTAAAGAATTATTCAAATTAAACGCGCGAAAATTTACTCATAGGAGACGCCGCAGTTGACCGGGCTTGTCTGCGTTTTGGTAGGTGAAATAAAAAAACAGATAAAAAAGGAAATTTTCTTAAATTAAAAAAAATGCATTGCTTATTCCGAAATACTTGCCAGCAAAGCATTGACTGTCGCCTTAAGTCAGAAATTATTAATTATATTGTTAATATTGTACATATTGTCACACCAGGCCCGCGAGTCAGGGTGGGCAGAGAGCACAGAGTGCCAAATATTTCATTTCCTGAACACGACGTGCGTCACCTATGATGAAGACCTCAATAACCTGGCGCAAACATCATGCCTCTCAACATCGCTAGTAGTGGGTACTGCGCCTCGCATGTCTCGTACCATGGCCAGTAGCTGAGGTATTAAATTAATTACGCCAGAAAAAAATTGCATTGTTCAGGTGGTGGGTAATTGATCGTCTTGTATTAAAAATAAGATGTCGCATTAAACTTTGTTCGATTTCGTATTACGTAAAAGGCTCCAAGACAGATAAAGCTTAAAGAGTAGGATATACAGTCGTAATATCGATGTCTCTTTATACTAAGTACACACAGTTTTATGCTTTGTTGGTCGTATTGCTTGCAAACACGACTGCCGATCAGGAGGTTCTGGGTTCAAATCCCGAGTTGGGCAATATCTCATTTTTATAAATTAAATTTTCCAGCAGTGGCTCAGAGCCCGTATTTGTGCCCGTTGTATGGCAATAGGCTCACCACCTACACCAAAGTGAAACATAAAAGTAACTGGTGGAACGTGGGAATCTACTACATTCCTTTGCTTACCTCTTCGGGAATTACTTGGATGAAGCTACATTTAATAACTCATCATTATCAACTTATTACATTTCACTGCTTGACATAGTTCTTCTTATCAATTCAAAGTTCTTGTATTTTGTCTTTGGCTAAACGCATTCGGCTTCTGCTAGTGGTCTCACGCAGATGGTCACTCCACGTAGCCTGAGGGCGTCGTGCAGTACATTTGCTACACCGGGGTGTCCCGGTCACTCCAAAACACGTTCGCTGCAATATGTGTTGGTTTTCCGAGCTAATAACAAAACAAACAAACATTGGCGAACAAGGACATCGGTAGCAATGTGAATTGTATCACGAAAATTAATTGTGATAAAACGTACCGGTTGAAAAAAAAATTAACACGCAACTTTTATATAGGGACGAGCGTTTCACCGATTGCACTGTATCCGTACTGATCTAGGCTACGTAGGTGTTTATCTGTATTACTATAATTACTAACACTATCAGAGCCACAGAACGGTCCCGTGCAGAGGAGTACGGCGGTACAAACCAGTCGAAACCTACCTATAATTACGAACACTAACGGCCACCATTCGCATTCCAATTAATTCGCTCATTAAATCCGAGATGGTAATAACAGATACAAAGATTGACTAATATTTCAGTGCAACCGTCTCCTATCTCAATCGCTTCAATGAGTGTAGCTTCAACTATTTTAATTGCATTAATAATATTACCAACTAACTACATATATCTACTATATGTATGTGTATGATATGATACTATACATGAAGATATTACGCGAAGATATTAATTGGCCGCCAGAGATCCAAGATTAAGGTAAGTGAGCCAGTACAGATTTCCTGTAGAGATAAAAGTTAAATATAACCATCTGTCAAGTGATTTAAGCTCAGCGTAAGAACCTTTTACATTGTTTGAAATTGAAGGTTCAGTTAGAATTGAAATGTTGCTTGAAGGAAGAGTTAATTTTTTGAGTCTATTTAGAACCAGCTACATTGATATAATATGTAAAATAAAGATAATAACTAAGAGTAATGTTTGTGAAAGAGACTATAGGACACTATTTGGTGCTTATCTTTAAATGGGTTATGTCAGTGTTATATATAATTTGTAAATATGTGTTTACGCAACTTAACAATACCTGTATAGTTATCGAAGTTCGATACTGTATATTTATAACATATAATTGTAATGATAGAGACCATTTCGGAATCCATTCACATATGTTACATTCAGGAACCTGTTGCTCGTTGCGTACGATAATAGTGGGACCTCGCCCGCATCGCGGCGGACCAGTTCCTTGGACCCCGCCAATGAAACACGTCCCGATATCATTGGTTGAAAATCCTCATAATTCTTTTTTCAGAATATTATATGCATGCAACAATTGTAGCAAGTTGTTTTGTTCAGCCTTTTCGATGACATGATTTACACAGATAAGCGCACAATAATACATAATTTTTTAAATGGAACTAGACACTATTAAAATGTAGAAACTAATCATATTTAAGTATATAACGTCTTTTACTTGTAAATTAAATCTACGAAGAATTGAGAAAATTTTGCTCAATCTTACGTAGATATATGTATGGTAGGGTATAACTATAAAGTCTAATGCAGACGCACGCTCACTTAGGTACCTGTGCATGCGTACACATGCACCCGTACGCACTAGGGCCATATGCACAGGGCCATTCATGCGCATGGAATAGAAACAGAGCGAGGCTTATATATTGAAACCATAAAATCTAAGTGTTTAATTGGATTTTAGTTAATTGTATAGGGTTTTTTACTATATGACTGTGTATTTTGATAATAAATATACATTTATGTTCTATAACAAGCAGGTGTAATCTAGGAGATATCAATCATGCGCTATAGAGGACCAATGCTGGCACGCACTTCTTCAGAAAATCATTTGCTTTTATAACATCTGAAAACTTTGATGCTTTAGAGTTCTCTTCAATGGTATGTAAGGCGCCTGACGCTTGCCAGCCCGCACCTGGCCGAGCTGGTACACTCGCCTTCACTAGTGGATTGTAAATAAAAAGGTTTACCCACGTATTTTCATATTGAATATCCCAGTGCTGGGCACATGGCTATGGCCGAAACCCGTGAACCCTTATTAGCTGCATGTACCTACTGCGTATTTTGTGGTATAATCATGTTATTATGTTCACGAACTTTGGTCGACGAGTAGATCAGTCGCACGAGATCGCCGATAAGTGTGAAGCTGGCTTTGTGTGCACCGCACCTACGTCACCGATGTGCCAACACAATGTTGATTAAGTCACGTCGTAAGCGAGTTATGCCAACGACGTGAAAACATAATTTACCAATAATTTCTCTTTGCGTAAGTCGTGTATAAGTGAAAACGCGAAAGCCATCCGCATTATCTCCCCGATCGATAACTGCTCGAGTGCGTATAAAGTCGTTTATGTGGAGTTTTTTTCGCCCGAAGGCAGATAAATTTATGTAACGACGTACCCTTTGGAGTGTATCATTTCCGGAACAAGTCGCTTTGTCGTCGAACATATTTTATTTTCCCGGATTAATGGTGCCATTTCCATAAAAACGCCGTTTGCATCTTGCGTCCGTCAACGCTGGCTGGCTGCACGTGTCTGTGTGGACATAAAACGTTCTCTGTTTACAAAGGGAATTTATAAGTGAATCGATTTAGTTTTTATTTATTCATTTAAGTAAACGTAGAGCCGCATGGTTAGTTATTATATCATTTGTATTAGGATATATGTATTGTTTGTTATATTACTTAGAATAAATTATAATATTTATATAGGTTGTATGAAATTGTTCCAACAAATAGCTATGAAAGAATTAAGAACTGTCATATTTATTTTCCCATGTTAGCTATTAAATTATCAAATTTAACATGATTTTTACCGACTGCGCAATATTATCACCCTATAGTTTTTTACGCAAACATGGATATTCTCACTGGAATCAAATACATCCGATATTTCTGCGTCATTGAACATTAGATATGGCTTCCGCGAGATCATTTTTAACAGATTTTCGTTCTCAATAACTTTTTTGTACTGGTTGGTACTTCGATATATATATTACCTTAACATATTTTAACTACATATTTTGACGAAATATTACTCACTGTATTTAAAATCCACACTGCTTATCTCTAGCTATGTATATGGCAATTAAATTATTATGTTAAACGTTATAATTCGACCAGTTATTATCAACTATGAATCGAGTCACGATTTATTCAAATTCGGTAGGTAGGTATACGCAATCTTGACATAGTTCACGGTTTGTTGTAGGTACCCAAAGTAAAATATTCTTAGCATGATAATGGTTAATTCTTGACATATTTCATATAATGCGAGCCTGGGGCGAGTCGACCGACACTATGTCTAATAAATTTATGGACGTTCATTTTCATGTTGATCGGCGTTCGAAATTATAATCGTCGCGCTCGGGGCGCGGCGCGCGAGGCGATCTCTCGCGGCCGGCGCGGCAGCGACGCGCTCCGCTCTACCCACACGAACGGACGGACGGGAAAAAATATATCGAAAGTGTTTTCTAGTTTTACCTCATGATGATAACATTATAAAATCTCATTTTTAGTAACATCACTGCGCTTTTATATCAGAGAAAACTTCTAGAAATAGCGGTTTAATACATGAAATATTAAATTATTCTAAAACTGTAAAAAAGTAGTAAAAATCATACCCATAAAAAATATTTGCAGAGCGAATTTCACGGTCTATCTGTTATGTTATGGGAATAGCTAGCACGCAGCATCTGATAAGCGTATGATGAAGGCCATGGACATCTGTAACAAGCGCATCGTGTTCATTATTTCACACAAACACAATACGATTCCTACTATTGTAGTTATGGCCTAGAGATATAGTACATATAAGTAACTGATCGGTCCACATATTCCTTAGTACACAAAGTTTCGTTTGAAATTTTATGGGACTTAACTGAATCATTAATGATTGATTCGATCAGTTCCATAATGATTTGCGAATATTGAACTCCGATGCTAAACAGAGATATCGCACCCACGCAGCCAGCAGAGCAAAGTCATAAAATGTAAATTTATTGCGCGATGTTTTACATAAATTCATATTGACGGCCTTACATTACATCACGTAATTATGCGGCGCACAATTATTATAATTTTCCTATAATCGCGCACATAAGGACGTGCGAAAAAACAATTTTATAACGTAATTCATATTGATTTATAACATTTTTCACGATCGGTATAAACAATACTGTAATGTATAAGTAATTATTATCGATTATACTGTGATATGCATCTAATAACTTTGAAATTTTTGTGTAATAATTGTGAAATACTCCGAACGAACGCAGCCCTTAAAGCTGCTGCCAAGTCGGGCTATATTAAATATAACAATTAAAAATATATTTACAAAACTTGAATTTCATTTAATGATTTTTGAGTCGAGAGTCGTGGAAAGATCATTAAGTGTAGGAACTTACATAATTATAACGTATGTTAACATCTGCGTCTACGCAGTCACGGCATCCTTAAAGCCTTTCCACGCAATCAGCGATTCATCTAACGATTCTGACCAAAAAGATTTTAATTATACGCCCGTACACTAAAATGTTACTTTAGATCGTGATAATTACAACCTCCGTTCCTGATTTATTATTAATCCACGTGTTCCAATGATTTATCAAGTGAATTCCAAGAAAAAAATTACGAAGAAAACATTCGGCTCTATTACCTGCAATTATTTTTCTTTTAAGAAAAGCGATACCTTTGATTGCATATTAATACTTAAAATAGTAAATTCATTCACGCTTTGTAATTCAATCTTTCATTAATGATTGCTTTGGTTTTAATTATAGAGCTCCGTATCGCAACTGGATTCCTAAGAGTCCTGCCTTCTCGCGCACCGCGTGAATATGAACACCTTTCTCGTATATAACTATACGTAATTAAATCTTCGACTAGTGTAATTATGTCCTTTGCCCCGTTTGTTCGTTGGAAATTATTCCACTTGATTACAGGCCGCGCGGCGTACGTATTTAAAATTAAATTCCCACCGAGTAGTACGAACGGTGAAATTGTCGAACTAATACGAATGTCGACAATTTCATTGATACGAAGTTTTGAATTCCTAATCGTATAGCGCCTCAAATAAGCTTCGCCGACGCACGGACGGAACTTAATAGTTTTACTAGTGTATTATGATAGGCGACTGTAATTATTAGAGTAATAGCAGACGCTTGACAGGCATTACGACTTTCGTTCCGAGTATTTATTTTGAATATTTACTTGTAGTTTGCGTCTAGCAATTAAGTTTTTTTTAAAGCAAAGGAAAATATAAATATTGACGAAAATGGTTTTACATATTTTCGCTCACTGCATTTGCTATAGCAAAATATATTTATTCCGAGTGAATACTTCAAAACGTGATTACAATTAAAAGAAATATACTTTAGATACTCTGCAAGCATATATGCGTAGAATACATATTATTGATCGTGAGTTTAGACTCAGAGTGATTAGTGCTTCGAATAAGTAATTAGATTTTGCAGTTAAAAAGACATGTTTGAATATATGTTAGCAACTGCCACGTAAGTTTTATTTATGAAAAGTTAACAAAGGCTTTCCGCTTCTCCTCGATTACATTCTCTGTTGCTCTCGACTTAATGCTACTTCTATAACACTCCGCTTGCACAACCTTCACACCAGTCAACTAAATCAGCCGCGTAGTTTCAAATTAGGTATTACAGATACAACAACCCAATGAAAATTGCACATTTTTAATAAAATGGTAACATGTATGAAGTATCAACCTAGGTTATGATTTTGTAGACTATAGATAGTATTTGCACAATTTTCATAAATGTCCTTGTACTAGTAAAATACGTGATATATGATATGATGAATAAAAGATGATAAAATTGAAGCGGATTCTGGAGGTGGATTAAAAAAAATGATCATCTCAAATTCTTGCATATCGTATTGAAAATGATATCCTACAAGTAGATGTAATACTCAGCAAAACATATTAATACAGGTCTTCATCGGTATTAATATGTTTCGATATATTAATATGTTTCACTTACATATACCTAAGTATGCGTAATTTAACAATTTACATGTCATTTTACAATTTTAATTTTATCATTAATAAAACTAACATTATTTAAAATGTATGTATTTATTTGTTAATGTAAGAAGTTGTTTTTGTGAGATTACAATAACAAGTTTCGTATATTGCTGACACAGTGAGAAATTCGAATATCGTTATTCTGCTAGTGTCACACTGGATATCGAATTGGATCAAAAACAGCAAGGCGCGTATGAAAACATTTCGCCGAACAAACAATGTTATTGTTTGGCGGCAACCCTCGTCCATCGGGCGCAAATCAGCCATATGCTGTGACCGGGGTAATAGCAGCGGGAAACGGCCGCGACCATTCATCATGCCGCCGCAAAATTGGTCCACATTTTCATATTCACTGCTCCATGGGCGAAACGTGACACGTCCCGATAGCTGCGATGTGGGTTCCGTATTTATGGTGCACTTTTAAAATATTACACTGAATCCTTTTGCTCCGTAGATGGCGAATTATTCGGTCACCTTAAATTCATAATTCGTTCGTTATATCGTCATGATTCATGATAAGATACGTAGAGATTGTGCATGGTAGAAAAGGGAGAGACGATACAAATTAACATAACATGTCGCCGGTAATCCCAGAATAGGTAGGCAGAGGAGTATGTTACAGTCCCACGTTACACCAATTACGTTTACGTTTCACTATAGACAAGAGGTGAACCTATTCTCATACTCCGGGCACAAGTCGGTAATCTGAGTCAGTACTGAAAAATCTCAATTGAAACAATCCGACAGTGATCGCCCCGGGATTTGAACTCAGCACCCGGCAGGCATAATACAAATTGTCCATAACAATAATTCGTAAACAGCGAAAATATCTTCTAAGTTCACCGAGGTGCAAATGTTCAAGCAAACATTATCGGAATAAATTACTGCACAGACAGCTTGATGAAGCCACATGGTTTTTGGCTCTGCGGGCCGCCAAAAGTGAAACGACCTTGCACTGTTCGCGATAAAGTCGTTAGCGGAGCGATCGTTTTGCCCTTTTTAAGCAACACAACATGTGAAATGCAATATTTTATCACATCACATTTTAAGGGGAGGTTGCGGTGGTAATGATGAGCGAGTAATGTCAGACTTCCGGCTGCATTAGGTAATGAACCGTAATTGGTTTATCGAAGCTCTACCCGAAGCGTTCGTAAGTGTGAAACAAATTTGACTTTTTCGAATACATGTAGTTCCGGTTTTCAGTTTTTTTTTGTATGTGTGTGTTTATATCGATTAGCATATTGATATGTGTATGAAACAGTTATGGTAACTTTTTGTAAGAATATTTTAATATCACTATGATTATGGCTATATAATGTACGTAGGTACGCATATTTAAGTGTTTTGGTAGATGGGGGCGTCTGTAAAGTTGTTCAAAGACTTCAGTTTTTTATGTTGGTAACACGTAAAGTACCGTCCCTAACACTGGCGCGCGACCATCATGGCGTTGTAGACACCAATTATTTCCTTACACAAGTAGTGCGAAACGACATCAGTTGGAACGAGCCAGTATCGTCGCTCTTAATGTCACGTTTACGACAATACTAAGTGTAAAGTTTGTAAGGAAAATGCGTTTCCTTCTCGATGGTGTGGTGCAATCACGTTATTACGAGCTTTCTTAGAAGACGGTTACGCCACTCCGCGAACAGTTTTATGTGCTCACTACAATTTTTATTTCTGCTTGTTAACAAAGTCACTTTTTCTTCGCGTCTTGCTAAGAGCTGCGTTATGATAGTAAAAAAGGTAACTCCTTAAATTATACCAGTAAAATATCGCAACAGCTGTTGCAACTAAACAGTTTTTGTTG